>JAQFVV010007915.1:0-50109 GCA_028023455.1 Epiperipatus broadwayi
TTTGTTGCATGAGTGTACAAATCTGACTGTTACAATACTAATTTATGTAAATTGATAATTTAAATATTTCACTTTTTAGAAAGTTGCATGCTGGGGTTTTTTTTTTGTTGATTGCATGAGATTTGTTAGATATATACCACATCTCTTTTACCTTTCTCTTTTTGTCATCATATTCAGTACATACACTATCGATCTTTATGGGGTCAAAGATGTAGCCTGAATATTCCTATCTCTTACACCTACCACACATAAATGGGCTGAGCTTAAAATTTCTTAAGTAGAAACTTATTTTTGCAAATATGGAGCAGATTGGAAAGCTAATATTAAAGTCTACATTAAGAATCTATGCAAAATATGCTATAATTATAATTTATTAATTAATACCATTAAAATTTTTTATAACAGAATAAATCAGGCACCTTCACAACAGTCAGGCAACAAACCTTAAATAAGTCTGCCTTATATACCAAGACTTTTTTAAAATATGGGGAAATCATTTGCTCTAATGCATACAACATTAGTTTGAGAACCTTCTCCCTAATTTAAACAGACTATTAAAAAACACAAAGGATAAGTTATCCCAAGATGAAACCTTTCAAATAGTATACAAAATAGAATGCAGTAATGCCTCCTGTAGATGTGTGTATTATATAGAGTCTCATGCAAACATTACTATCAGAGTTGCACAACATAAGTATTTGTATAAACATGCAAAAAATGATTTTCAATATAAATCAGTTTTTCTTGAACACAAGCAGGATTTGGGACACATCTTTGTCTTTGTAAAGGTGGGCATTGTATGTACTGAACATGATGATAAAAGGTAGAAGATAAAAGAGATGTGGTATATCTCTAACAATTCCCATGCAGTCAACAACAACAACAAAAAACAGCGTGAAACTTTCTAAAAAGCAGAATATTTAAATTACCAATTTGCATAAATTAATATTCCATTTAAATTCTATACATGAATTTAAAAGAATTGTTCAGGATGGGAACTATATTAATAGCTCTGATGAGTGTTGGAATAGAATTAAAGAGGGATTCTTGAAAATAGCAAAAAATGAAATAGGTATTATTCGGGCGAGAAAAGCTAAAAGACCTTGGATAACTGAAGGTAGGTTGGAAAAGATGGAAGTGCGGAGATGGTGGAAGAATGTAAATACTGAGGAAGGGCAAAAGGAATATAGGAAATTTAATAATGAATTAAGAAGAGAAACAGATTTAGCAAAAGAAAAGTGGTTGGAGCAAGAATGTAAAGAGATAGAAAGGTTTCAACAGATGAAAAGATATGATCTAGCATTTGATAGAATACAAAGTATTTCTTGAGAGAAAAAGACATGGGTAGCAAGTGAGATTGCGGATAAGAATGGAAGAGGGTTAACCGATAGTAATGATATATTAAAAAGATGGGAAGAATATATTCGGTATCTGTTTAGTAGAGGAAATAATTTAATTAGTTATGAACTTGAAAATGAAAATGTTGCAATGAATGATAGAGGTATGGACATACTGCCAGATGAAGTAAGAAAGGCAATCGCACAAATGAAGAATGGTAAGGCTATTGGATTTGATGCAATACCTATAGAATTTTTGAGAGAAATGGGAGAATTTACTATGAAGGAAATAGTTGGACTTTGCAATTTGATATATAATAGTGTAGTTTGGCCTGAAGATTTTTTAAGAACTATAGTGATTCCAATTGCTAAAAAGAAGGAAGCTGTTAAATGTGAAGAGTATAGGACAATAAGTGTATTGTCTCATGTTTCTAAGGTGTTATTGAGGATTTTAACTCAAAGGATTTATGGGAAGGTTGACTATTATATTGCTGAAGAACAGTTTGGTTTTCGGAAAGGGAAAAGCACAAGAGATGCTATTGGTATTGTTAGGACAATTGCAGAAAGATATATTGAAAGAGATAAAGGAATTGGTATATGTTTTGTAGATTTAGAAAAGGCATTTGATAGAGTAAGCTGGAATAAACTAATGTCTATCTTAAGAGATAAAGGAGTATTCTGGAAAGAAAGACAATTGATATGGAATATGTATAATGGGCAAAGAATAAGAGTTAGATTTGGATGTAATGAGACAGATGAAGTGCTCTTCCGATCTGGAGTTAGGCAAGGATGTAGTATGTCACCTGTTTTGTTTAATATTTATTTAGAAGATATGATAAATAATTATTTGGACTGTGGAGGAGCAAATGTTGGAGGGAGAGTAATAAAGTGTATAAGATTTGCAGATGATATGGCTCTTATTGCTGAGTAAGAAAAGGATCTTCAGAATATGTTGAATAAATTGGAAGAAGGATGTATGGCATATGGAATGAAGATTAATATTGAAAAGACTAAGTGTTTACGGATAGGGAGAGATGCAAAAAGACTGCAAATTGGAATCCATGATGACATGGTGCAGCAGGTGAAGGGATTTAGATATTTGGGTTGTTGGTTGAGTGAGGATGGAAGAAGTGAAGATGAAGTTAAAAGAAGAATAGCATTGGCAAAGGTGACATTTGTAAAAAGAAAGAAGATATTCTGTGGACCTATGGAAAGAGAATTAAGGAAAAGATTAATTAAATGTTATGTGTGGAGTGTATTAATGTATGGTTGTGAGACATGGACATTGAGTAATAGAATTAAGAAATGACTGGAAGCTTTTGAGATGTGGACATGGAGAAAAATGGAAAAAATCAGTTGGGTGAATAAAATAACAAATGAAGAAGTTTTGAAAAGAGTTAATGAGGAAAGAAGATTGATTGAAAGTATCAAAGAGAGAAAGAGAAACTGGATTGGACATATACTAAGAAAAGATTATAGTTTAATGAAAGATGTTTTGGAAGGAATGGTGAGTGGAAATAAAAAGAAAGGACGGAAGAGATTGACATTATTGGATGATATACGAGATGGAAGGGGTTATGTGGAATTGAGGAAGTGGGCAAGGAAGAGAATGGAATGGAAGAATGGATGAACTGATGTAGTGACTACTCTCTGGACCTGTCTATTGGACAGACTACTATTGATGACATGTTGTTTACTGATGCTATATTACTAGCTTCAATGGCAAAGGTGTGCTCAGGTAGAGCAAATTGTCTATAATCATTACAGAATAATCATTTATTAAACCAACATTCAACACACTTGTATATATATTACAATTAGTCTAAGGAAAGAAAAACCCTCGGTCCCTTATTATTTTACATATAAGTAAATTGCTATAAAATATTTTAATTTTTCTTTAACCATACACACAAAGATTGTTAAAATGCCACTTATGTTGAAGAGAATCACTTTTTTTTTGTTTACAAAATCAGATGAAATCCATATTAAGAGGGTTAGTGAGATTAAAGTTTGAAACGCTAACACTGAGTGAAGCTGTGATCACTGCAATGGTTTGGCTCATAATAATATGTAAGAGTTGAATTAGCTTCTAGATTATGGTATTTATCAGAATTTTATATCGCATGGTTCTAAAATTAAGGTTATGATTTTATATGCTAGCTTTAGTTTTTGTTTCCAGACGATAAATTTAATTAAAAGTTATAAAGCTTGAAAATATCTAAATAGTAATTTGAACATTATGGCGGGAATTGTTTACTATATTTCAATAAAGTAGGTTTATTTTAATATAAAGCTAATTTTTGTCAGATATTTCCATTATTTTGAAAGATTGATAAAATATATATTGTTTTTATAGTTATATCATGTTTTTTATAGTTTTAAATTATATCCATGAAAAATTGAGAAATTACCCATCGAATAATAGCTACATGAATTTATATACTTACCATTCAAAATTTAGTTAACAACAACAAAATTAATGATAAACAACAAAAATTTAAAC
Source organism: Epiperipatus broadwayi (assembly GCA_028023455.1). Classification (NCBI taxonomy): domain Eukaryota; kingdom Metazoa; phylum Onychophora; class Udeonychophora; order Euonychophora; family Peripatidae; genus Epiperipatus; species Epiperipatus broadwayi. The sequence goes on from JAQFVV010007915.1 coordinate 3,841, forward strand.
TAATAATAATATATTCATCACTTCTATTAAAATTAAATTATTCAAGCATCTTTTAAAACTAGAAATAGATAACAGTAATGTGGTCAAAACAAATAAGGAGCTATTGTATTACATTGAATAAATAATGGTTTTTATTTAGTCATGTGATATATGACTCTTTTTTTTATTTTTATTGACTATTTATAATCTTTGCTTTCAAGCCTTAAGTGATGTTATATTGCTAAGACTACTAATACATGGTTTGGCTGAAGATCTCTCAACCCCATATAGCTATTTGAGTTAGATAGCTGGGTTTGAAGACATGTAGGCGTCAAAAAATTTCAGATTTTCTCCTCAACATTTTAACTTTTAGATAAATGTTAGTTTTGGGTTAGTATTTTTATATCTAGTATCTGAAGCTATCCTATCACCTCACTGAGGAGTGCCAAAGCATGAAACCATTGGTCTGGGATTTGGGCATGGTTTCTGATAGAGATATTTTAAATGATTTCTCTTGCTAGCATTTTATCAATAAAGCTTGTTAGAGCAATTAGCAAAACCCTGTTTTTTATTTACAAGCTTAAAAAAAAAGAGTCATGTGATTTATAACTTTTTTATATACTATCTTTTTTATGAGATTTCTGCAAATTTGGTGCTTGCATATTACTGTATTAAGGGTGACAAGCATGAACTATCTTAACTTGCAGTCAGTATATGTTTTTTTATATAATTCTTCAAAAATAATGATTTGTTAAACACCATATTTCAGTGTTAAATTTTTCATTGTATCTAATATTATTCTGCTTGATATGAAATGTAAAGGTGGTTCTAGAGAATATGAAGTGGGGAGAGTACACCTTTACTTCATTCCCCCATATTGAAAGTGCATAGGGTAATATATTTTGGTAGGAAAATTTATGAAATGTCCAATAAAGTATTATTAGGAAGAAATTTAAATAAGTAATATAATTGGTAACTGAATCAATATAAATAGAGGTAAAGAACATTGGCATGACTTATCCACAACAAACATGAATCTACTGACACATCAAGATAAAAATGTTCAGCCAGAAACTCATTATTATTATAGGTAAAATTATAACATAATTTGATTATGAGTGGTGTGCAATATATTTAAATCTTAATATAATTACTTTTGTTTTGTTTACATAAAAAAGTCAATTTTACAAACAATATTAATCACTATAACATCAGGTGAAATAATAGATGTAACAGGTCTCAGCCAAATACAGATAAACGTGGATAATATTCACTCTTCAATAAAAGGAAAACCTAGCTAATCCCCACATAAAAAATGTGGAGGAGTGGGGATTATCTAGGTTTTCCTAACTTCTCACTGAAGGAGGAGACGAAAAAATACCAACAACAATAATGCCTACCCAAGAAACTGGTCTTGAACTCTCCGCTAGTGAAAAACCCATCTTCAACTGAGGAAATAAATATATAAAATGCAATAAATCTCAGACACATCTTTAGAGCAGCAGCTAGAAGATCTGGTTACTTTCCGAAAAAGGATCAAACCCACTAATCAATAATTGCTTTTTATATTCATTGTTCATTTAGGCTCTTAGATACAATTAGATTGGATCTTTTTTTTTCATTCTTTATAACAAAAATTGATTTACTATATAGCTTTCTTTTTAATTTATTTAATACCATAACTTGTCAATTGAAATTAATGTGTTCAATATCAAGAGCATTATATTTATCTCAGGGGAGAATATCTTTATTCCTCTGCTCTACTATCAAATTACTATCTCTTTATGATATAACTATTTATTTTTATTATATTTTATTTGCTATTTATAATCACAAAAATGATATTTAAAATAAATGCATTTAATGTCAGAGATTTGAACTCTGTGACAAAAATCTTTCAACCAGAAAAAGGATAATGACGTTATTTGACCTCATTTGGTTGATTTACTTGAAACAGAAATTTACAATGGCTCTGAGATTGACCTGTCCACCTATCTAAGCATCCACGGTTTCCCAATTTTTTCTCAAACACCCTCTTCAATCCACTGGAATGCTACTATTATTACTATGCCATGTTCCTTTAACTTATTGAAATATTATAGATTCTCACAGACTAATCTTTATATTATATTATCAAGAAATGGTTTTAAATACTACATTTGTATACATTCTCCAGGACCAATTATAGTCAATAGACTAATCCTGACACTAAACTCTATATTTGCATCTTCGCATCCATTTTTGTTGTTGGATAATTTTAACATTCTGACCCTTGACCTTAATATAATTCATAAGATTATTTTTAGAATAAATGCATCATTATTTTAAGTATAGATAGTTAAATAGAGAATTCCATGTATTTAGCATATAAATTGTTTTTAGATAGTTAATTATTATCATATGTTATAAAGAAATCTGTAAAGATATCCAGTATATTACTTTTATTAAGATCTTCATTTTCCCCACAATATGTGTAGTTTTTATGTTTGTGTTCAGCCACAACAATATAAATGAAAGGCTTTTAAATTGCAAACACATACATTGTTAATAAGACTTCACAAGCAAATAAAATCCAACTGGCTTTAGTGCAGGATCTGAGAAAAAAAATAATAATTTGAGATCTAATAAATCATCCATTGTATGTGTATAATAATATTATAGTAATATTGGTACTTATATGTATTATGTTGGGAGTAACAAGAAGAGATCGAAAACGCAATGTATGGGTAAGACAACAAACAGGTGTTACTGACCTTATTGAAAAAATTAAAAGATTGAAATGGAGTTGGGCTGGACATATTGCTAGAAGAGATGATAATAGATGGCAATTGAAATTTTAAACTGGATTCCAAGAGATTGTAAAAGACCCAGAAAGAGACCACATGTGAGATGGATGGATGAAATAAGAAAATGTGCAGGGGTGTTGTGGAGAAGAGAAGCTAAAGATCGGAGAAGATGGATTAAACTTGGAGAGACCTTCATCCTGCAGTGGATTGATAACGGTTGATGATGATGATGATGATGTATTGTGTATTTGCAATTCTGAGAAAGATTATTGTGCAATCAAACTTTTCTGGATTGGAAAATTTATTAAAGACATTGAAAGAAGCTGATTTAATATACTGTAATTTATCAGTTGTTTGAAATGATGATGGGTTGAGAATCCAAAAAGCCAATATTGATTTGAAAAATATTATAGATAGTGAAACTATAGCTTGAATTAGTGTTATGTTATTATATCAGGGGACTACAAAGAGTTTATAATAGATTTCAAAAACTGATGGTATATCAATTATATTTCTTTAAAAACTTGAAAAACATTAAAAGATCTTAAACACCTCTTTGACATGGTACATAAAAGGATATTAATAACAGACTCTATCTCAACAACAAATATTAAAGATTATAATCTTAAAGGGATTAATATTTATGAAAGTTGATGCATTAAAAAGAATTGAATATCTCGAATTTTGTAAAATGATGCAGAAAAGAGTTTAAAATGATATAAGAAAGTATAACAGTGAACTAGCAAGGAAAGCTGTAGAAGAAAATAAAAGTCTAAAGAATGTTAAACAACATTTTGGTATTGGTGGGAAATTTATATCTGCAATAAGAAAAAAAGATGGAATTATTACTAAAAAGAGGGATGACATTATGAAATTGGTAGAAGATTTTTATCAAGAATTATATAGTAATAAAGAATAAGTACCTCCTATATCTATTACATCTTCCGAATTGCCCAGAATTTTAAATGAAGAAGTGAGAAATGCAATTAAATGTATGAAAAAAGGAAAGGCTCCAGGTAATGATGGAATTATAATTGATATATTAAAAGAAGCAGGTGAAGAAACAGAAAAAATATTAGCAAAGTTATATACCAAATGTCTAAATGATAAAGATGTACCGGATGATTGGAAGAATGCAGTAATAATATTAATATTTAAAAAAGGTGATAAAGAAGATATTAGAAATTACAGACCTATCAGCCTTTTATCAGTTTTATATAAAAATTTTACCAAGATAATTACAACTTGTCTACAGAGAACCTTGGATTTTCACCAACCAAGAGAACAAGCTGGATTTAAAAGTGGTTTTAGTACAGTAGATCATATTCAAGTATTGAGAGAAGTTATAGAAAGGACAAATGAATATGAGTTGTCATTATGTTTTGGATTTGTAGATTATGAAAAGGCATTTGATTCTATAAACATTTCTTCAGTGATTAAAGCATTGGATCATCAAGGTATAGATCCAGGATATTGTCATATTTTAAAGAATATTTATAAAAATGCAACAGCAACAATTAGATTACATAATGATACTGGGAAAGTCAACATTGAGAAAGGTGTAAGACAAGGTGACTCCATATCTCCAAAACTTTTTACAGCAGTGCTGCAAGAAGTATTTTGTGGATTAAAATGGGAAACTAAAGGAGTGAAAGTAAATGGAGATTATTTAAGTCATTTAGATTTCGCAGATGATGTAGTTGTTTTTGCAAATAATGCTTCCGAGCTGCAGGAAATGTTGCAGGAGTTATCAGATGAAAGTAGGAAAGTAGGACTAAAGATAAATGTTAAAAAGACTAAAGTAATGTTTAATCGATTTGCTCAAAATATGAAAATAAAGATTGATTATGATGAATTAGAAGAAGTTAAGAGTTACAAATACCTTGGTCAGATTATTAATACAGATGGAAACATAATAGAGGAAATTAATCATAGAATTAAACTTGGTTGGAGTGCTTTTGGTAGAAATAACTTGATATTAAAAGGAAATATGCCTATGTATTTGAAAAGAGAGGTTTTTAACAAATGTGTTTTACCAGTTCTTACTTATGGATCTGAGACTTGGACACTTAATAGAAGATCAATACAGAGACTTCAGACCACTCAAAGAAGTATGGAGAGATGTATGTTGGGAATAACAAGAAGAGATCGAAAATGCAATGTATGGGTAAGAGAACAAACAGGTGTTACTGACCTCATTGAAAAAATTAAAAGATTGAAGTGGAGTTGGGCTGGACATATTGCTAGAAGAGATGATAATAGATGGACAATTGAAATTTTAAACTGGATTCCAAGAGATTGTAAAAGACCCAGAAGGAGACCACATGTAAGATGGATGGATGAAATAAGAAAATGTGTAGGGGTGATGTGGAGAAGAGAAGCTAAAGATCGGAGAAGATGGATTAAACTTGGAGAGACCTTCATCCTGCAGTGGATTGATAATGGTTGATAATGATGATGATGATTAACTTTCATACAAATACTGATATGAAATCAATATCTAAAAATAATTTTACTAAACAGATTATTAATAAACGTTATTATTAAATTCATTTTATAATGTAAGCATTATTGTAAATAGATTTGGTTGTTGGTAATGTTAGTAATAAATAATAATCAGTGTATGTGCTATGCAAAAATTTAAGAACTACCATTTCAGCTCACAGGGCCTATACAGTTATTATTGACATTGGATTGTAACTTCCTGTTTTTTTACAACGTGTTAATTAAAATCTTTTAAAGTGGTAATATTTTTTAAGGGTATTAACGCAATAAGAATTAAGAGCTTCTTTGTCAGAACATTTTAAATCTAACATTCAATCATTAGAACTCGTAAAACAAGGTAAGGACAAGTATCATTATGGAAACTAATTTTTAAACCACTAAACATCACATGATCACCATTTCTTATGCTTGCACATAGCTGTCATTAAAACAGGAAAAACTCTCCATACAGTAGTGCCACTCAGTGCCAGCCAGAGTAATCAATGGATGCCAGAAGGCCTGCACATAAAATCCCTATCTAGTGCCTACTCATCCAATTTCCCAGACTAGTTTCTGGCTTGTGGTCTTCATCAGTGAGCTAAACTGAGTTCAGACCTATATGACTATATAAGCTATTGAGCTTAGATTGAAAATATTTTTGTGTTTTCAATTTTATTCTCATAATTTTGTAGTTAAGTAGAGATAAAAGGTGACTGCTGGAGGGTTGCATTAGATCCTAAGATCTAGGTGCAGTGCTCTCAGATCCAAGGCTCCATTGATTACTCTGGCTGGCACCGAGTGGCACTACTGTATGGAGAGTTTTGCCTATTTTTGAAACTAATTTTTAATATTATTACTCTATCATAAATGCATCTAAAATGACATATTCTAATTTAGACTTCATATTATATCTAATATAAAGAATTTTTTTTAATTTGAGGTTTTTTTTTAACTCTTACAAATAACATATATCTATCTGTTTGTTCAATTCAACATACTACCTAGCAAGAAATTTTTACCTAAGAACAGTTACATAAGTCTTTAATTTTTAATAATTTTTAAGTAGTAAGTATTGTTTACATCTTAAAGAATCATCAGTCAGCAAAGTTTATGCATTGTATATGTCAACATTTGAAAACACTGAAGTACCTCATTCTAATATCACTATTATCTCCAGTTTTCCTACCAATATTGTTATTTGTATATTAATTACATCTATCAATTTAAACCATTATTTTACTGTACCCAAACAGATTTTAGAAAACAGACCTATTTTTTCTGGATTCTTTTTTATTTGGAGAAGTGGGAAAAAGGAATTTCCTAAATAAGGTTGTTCGAACATTCCAAATGAAAGCTCTATCCCAAGTCAATTGTTCTATGTTTTTGCAAAATCAACCCCCAGTCTATTTAATCTACCTCTATTGATTTTTCAACGTCAAGAGTCTTTCAAAGTTTATGTATTCAAATATGCTTGCGTACAAGAAAAAAGAAAAATTGAAATCTGAATAGTTGTTTATAAATCTACAATATTATTAACCATTGTCATAGTTGTGCAAAAAAAAAAAGAATGGTAGCATTAGGGGTTAACTTACTCATATACCATTTAAGGGATTTAAGATAATAAAATGAAAAATAGAAAATATGAGAATATGGATGGAGAAAATACTGACAAGATTGTGTATTCAGCAGCATACTTTTTTTTTCACGATAGCAATGCCATCTACAGTAAGCTTTAGTAACTAATAGATGCATGATAATAGTGATTAATAAATATATATCTAGTGCTGTCCTATGTGTAATGTGGAGTAATGTGGTGGAGTTAAGTGATATTAGATGTTGTGTATTTTAAAGACTGTTCCTAAAGCTAATTTATTCGTTTAAATATCAGTGGGAGATGGCCTTGGTCATGTATTGCTTATTGATTATTTTCAACTGATTTTCAAAACTGAAGGTATCTCTTTATTCAGAATCTAACTTACATGATATTACTAATGTCTAAAATGGTGCAATGATATAGGCTGATATTACTGACAGTTGGTAAAAGTTATATCAATAATGAAACATCAGTTTAAGGCATGGGAGAAAATTATTAATTTATTTTAAGTAGTAGGCAAAACACAATTCATGGTATCGCTGGGACTGTCTTCAACTTAATGGCTTTTAAAAGTGATAATAATATTAATGGTCTTCTATGCATTTTGTATATTTAAGATAACATGCAGTAAAAGGATGAAAAGATGCTACTCTTGGTCTTTTTTATGACATATTTGTATTTTAGATATGCATTAAATAAAAAGTTTACATAATTTAGAAAGCAACCAAGAGATGAAGCATGTATGTAAATCAATATATATATATAAAACATTGTTATAAAGAACTATTTAATCACAGCACTATATGCCATGAATATTATATAGTAAAAATATATTGGAAAGTATGCTAAGCAGTAATGAAACTAAATGTTAATAAAAAAAAAAGCTACTTTTACTATATGTCTTTTCATTTTATCAGGTCGTACATTGGCTCAGAAAAGAAGAAAATTAGTAGCAATTGAATCAATAGAGATTATAACAGATGAGTCAAATTCAGGCTGCCAATAGGCTCCAAAGATGGCAGATGGTGGAATGACCTTTAGATATGAAAGTCAACTGTGAATAACAAATAAATAGTGCCTAACCAAGAGCTATTGCTATCCTATAGGATAAAATGTTGCTTCATCAAAGGCTAGAAGTTGTTTCTGATATGGGCAGTCTTTCCTGTCTCCATCTTTTTCTTCAGTCATTTAAGTTATTGAGGAAGCCAGTTGTCATGAGCCTGTCATGCAATTAAACATCTATTAACTGTGATAATGGGATTGTGTGTGTATGTGTGCAATAAAAATTCCATCATTTAATTACATGCACAACATTCTGATTCCAATTTCTGTCGACCGATTGTAAGAAATATAGAAGATAACAAGGGATAGAATAAGAATATTTTCTGGTACCATATGGAAAATAAAATAATTAAGTAGAAAAATTGATGAAACTTGGAGATGATGATGATGAATGAAGATAAACAATAAATACAACAGATATTTTTTTTTATATAAATGATACATCTCATTGTAATTTATTATTTATAAAAAAGCCTACATGTATACATTTACACAGAGGCAAAACTAAGGCAAGCCAGAGTAATCAATGAATGCAAAAAGATTTGCACAGAAAATCCCTATCTTGTGCTTACTCATCCAATATTCCCAGATTAGTTTCTGGCTTGTGGCTTTTATCAGTGAGAAGTCTTAGATCTGAGAACACTGCACTAGATCTTCCTGCATCCATTGATTGCTCTGGCTTGCACTGAGTGACACTACTGCAAGGAGAGTTTTGCCTCTGCGATAACAGTTTGTGTAAACATAAAGAATGGTGATGATGAGATGTTAATGTATATATTTACCTTTTTGGGAGACCGTATGACCTCTGGCAAATACTAAAAGAAATTTTGATTATAAAAATAAACAACTTAATTTTAAAAATAATAGTTTTAAAAAACGAATTTTAAGGCTAGATGTCAGCCTATTAATTTGTTTGGGTGCAAATCCTAATCTAGTCAAAGAATCAGCCAGCTAAATTTAAAAGTACAAAAAAAGTTTTAGAATCTGTAAATATTATATGGGCACAGGACGGGAGATATAAATCTCAAAAGCCATTATATCTATGTATGTACGTAAATATTCTATTATCACTTTATTATATAAATAAATACCAATATTAAAATGGTTGAGTCACATAATTTGTCTTTTAATTCGTTTTGTGATAAAATAATTATACAAGCTATTTTATTCTTCTATTTAATTTTTCAAGCGAACAATGTTAATAACAGGCATGTCTTTATTTGTTTTTTATATCTAGAAAATAACATCTTTTATACTCATCGAATAGGAGGTTTTATTTTTATAACCTTTAACCAATGGGAAAATTGTTAGCTTTCCAGTCACGTGATTTTCTAATCATTGTCATCTTTTCTTTTTTTTTTATTATCCCCCTTCTCTTTTTAAGCAATTTCTATTCTGAGAAAATGCTTTGTGATTATGAATGACAGGATAAGAAGATTATAGACTTGGAGGAAAAAGAAAAGAAGATTTAGAAGATTTTAGGGGATGGAGTGGAGAAGCGCTAATCAAACATACAAACTGATTACACGAGCAGAAAATGACAAAAATGTAGGGAAGCTTTTTTTTATTATTATTATTTCTAATGACGCTGGTCTATTTAATTGCAGCCCCCATTAATTATGACATGACTTCGACAATATTTAAAATTAACAATAAACGTGTCAGTGTTAGATTATCAACTGGTCGGCATTTAGGATAAAAGTATTTTTTTTTATTTTTGAGTACGTAATAGCTTTTTAACAGACATACATACTATCCAATCACGCACATGCGTACGCGCTTACACACATATTTTGTACTACAAATCATTAAAGGGGAAAGCTAAAACAAATCACAAAGTATAAAAAAAAATATTTCAGTACTTTTTGTTATCGTTTGTTTATTGAAGTTTAAGAGTTTACAAAGGCAACCTTTTTAATTTAACATAAATCCTATTTCTCTTTTGTTTAAAAAGAAATGCCTCCCCCCCCCCCTATCTCTACTAAAGTGAATACATCTTGATTAAAGTAATTAAATAAAACATAATGTAGCTATAATGTAGTAAAATTATTACCTAACGAGATAAGCCGGGGGATTATCTATCGATAAAAATTTGTCAAGTGTTGGTGGCCTAGCGGTTAGCATAGCTGCCTTCCAAGCAGTCGATCCGGGGTTCGCTTCCCGGTCAATGCTTTGACATATATATGTATAAAAAGTTAGACTAATCTCTGCGATTATTTCAGATGTAGACACTTTTTCCTATTATCATCATCATCATTCGTTTTACTACAAGAAAAAAAGATAAACAGATAAAACAAAAATAATAAAACACTTGAAATAAACTTTGCGACACCAATTATGCAATCTTTTTTTCATCTGAAACGCTTCAACATCATGTTTAATTGTAGTTATCCAATGCATTCTATTCTTTGGTATATTTTTCTAGTGATCAAATGATTTTAGTGCTCTGGAGTTCATATAAAGTTCGAGCACTGAGCATCCAGAACTAGAACTCATCTGAGGGCCTTACATCCAACCACATTAAACGTTGCAGGGAAAAATCATCAACAATGACGTTAAGTTAATACTTAGAACATAAACAGGATTTGCCACTCCCATGAAAACCATGCTCAAGTTGATCATAAAACATCCTTTTAGAAAATCATGTATTGTTCATTTGTTTCACATGCTCAATCCAATGGATGTGTGCTCTCACAATAGTGGACTCTATTGTATCATGTTTAACAAGGTAAATAATATATTGATTGGTCTTATGATCTTGCTATTGGGGTTTTAAAATCTTATGGAACATCTTTAAATGAAAATTTTCTAACCCTTTATGTTATTTAAATAGAATTTCCAATCTCACTGCTAATACAATAAATTAAGCAAAGATAACTTTCTATAGTGTTAATTGAGTTGCAATAGTTATTTCCCTGTGGGAGGGAGGGTCTGTGCTGAACCTCAGCATCTAAGTCCATTTTTATACATATAAAACTTCCCAGATATTTTCCTACTACCTAAACAGATAATTGAACATTTCAATAAATTTATCTTATTAAAATTATTACCAAAATAACAAATTTTCAGATTTGAGAGGTAAAGATTATTGTAGTTAATTCTTAGTTTTACTGCAGTGTTGTATATGTTTTGGTACCTTAGTAAAGATTCTTGTAGTACTTCGTAGTTTTATTGTTATCTTGTAATATATGTCATGGTATTTTAATAAAGATTCTTGTAGTAATCTTAGTTTTATTATGATGTTATAATTTCTTATGGTATCTTAGTAAAGATTCTTGTAGTAATTCTTAGTTTTATTATGGTCTTGTAATTTTTCATGGTATCTTAGTAAAGATTCTTGTAGAAATTCTTAGTTTTATTGTGGTGTTGTAATATTTCATGGTATCTTAGTAAAGATTCTTGTAGTAATTCTTAGTTTTATTGTGGTGTTGTAATATCTCATGGTATCTTAGTAAAGATTCTTGTAGTAATTCTTAGTTTTACTCATCATCATCATCAACCATTATCAATCCACTGCAGGATGAAGGTCTCTCCAAGTTTAATCCATCTTCTCCGATCTTTAGCTTCTCTTTTCCACAACACCCCTGCACATTTTCTTATTTCATCCATCCATCTCACATGTGGGCTCTTTCTGGGTCTTTTACAATATCTTGAAATCCAGTTTAAAATTTCAATTGTCCATCTATTATCATTTCTTCTAGCAATATGTCCAGCCCAACTCCATTTCAATCTTTTAATTTTTTCAATAAGGTCAGTAACACCTGTTTGTTGTCTTACCCATACATTGCGTTTTCGATATCTTCTTGTTACTCCCAACATACATCTCTCCATACTCCTTTGAGTGGTCTGAAGTCTCTGTATTGCTCTTCTATTAAGTGTTCAAGTCTCAGATCCATAAGTAAGAACTGGTAAACACATTTGTTAAAAAACATTCTTTTCAAACACATAGGCATATTTCCTTTTAGTATCAAGTTATTTCTACCAAAAGCACTCCAACCAAGTTTAATTCTATGATTAATTTCCTCCATTATGTTTCCATCTGTATTAATAATCTGACCTAGGTATTTGTAACTGTTAACTTCTTCTAATTCTTCATAATCAATCTTTATTTTCATATTTTGAGCAAATCGATTAAACATTACTTTAGTCTTTTTAACATTTATCTTTAGTCCTACTTTTCTACTTTCATCTGCTAACTCCTGCAACATTTCCTGCAGCTCTGAAGCATTATTTGCAAAAACAACTACATCATCTGCAAAATCTAAATGACTTAAATACTCTCCATTTACTTTCATTCCTTTAGTTTCCCATTTTAATCCACAAAATACTTCTTGCAGCACTGCTGTAAAAAGTTTTGGAGATATGGAGTCACCTTGCCTTACACCTTTCTCAATGTTGATTTTTCCAGTATCATTATGTAATCTAATTGTTGCTGTTGCATTTTTATAAATATTCTTTAAAATATGACAATATCCTGGATCTATACCTTGATGATCCAATGCTTTAATCACTGAAGAAATGTGTATAGAATCGAATGCCTTTTCATAATCTAAAAATCCAAAACATAATGACAACTCATATTCATTTGTCCTTTCTATGACTTCTCTCAATACCTGGATATGATCTATTGTACTAAAACCACTTTTAAATCCAGCTTGTTCTCTTGGTTGGTGGAAATCCAAAGTTCTCTGTAGACGAGTTGTAATTATCTTGGTAAAATTTTTATATAAAACTGATAAAAGGCTGATAGGTCTGTAATTTCTAATATCTTCTTTATCACCTTTTTTAAATATTAATATTATTACTGCATTCTTCCAATCTTCCGGTACATCTTTATCATTTAGACATTTGGTATATAACTTTGCTAAAATTGTTTCTATTTCTTCACCTCCTTCTTTTAATATATCAATTATAATTCCATCATTTCCTGGAGCCTTTCCTTTCTTCATACATTTAATTGCATGTCTCACTTCTTCATTTAAAATTCTGGGCAATTCGGAAGATGTAATAGATATAGGAGGTTCTTGTTCTTTATTACTATATAATTCTTGATAAAAATCTTCTACCAATTTCATGATGTCATCTCTCTTTTTAGTAATAATTCCATCTTTTTTTCTTATTGCAGATATAAATTTCCTACCAATACCAAAATGTTGTTTAACATTCTTGAGACTTTTATTTTCTTCTACAGCTTTCCTTGCTATTTCACAGTTATACTTTCTTATATCATTTTCAACTTTTTTCCATACCATTTTACAAATCGAGATATTCAATTCTTTTTAATACATCATTTTTGTATATCTTCATATTCCTTCTTTTCTTCATAAATTCTCTAGTCTCAGTAGAAATTTTATTAGTCAATTGCTGCTTTTTTCTACCAGCTATCTTTGTTGCAGTTTTTAAAAGTGTATCAGTTATTTTCATATTAATTTCATTCAAATCTGAATCATGTTCAAAATCTCCTAACACTTGAAACCTATTTGTAAGTTCTAATTTAAATTCATTAGAATGTTTCTGAAGATTAGGAATATCAACTGTAAATATTGTTTTTCTCAATAATTTTTGTCTCTCTAGTTTTACATTAACACGTAACTTACACTTTACTAATCTATGATCACTTCCTGTGTTAAATTTATTAAGAACATTACAATCTTGAAATATGTATTTCCTGTTAGTCAAAATATAATCCAATTCTGCTGTACCTTCATTTGGATGCTTCCATGTCCATTTCCTTTTAACATTTTTCTCAAAAAATGAATTCATAATATAAAGTTTTTCTTTTTCTGCAAACTCCACAAGTCTATGTCCTCTCTCATTTCTATTACCATAACCAAAATTACCTACAGCAATTTCATCTTTCATTTGTCTACCAATTCTAGCATTAAAGTCTCCCATAACAATTTTAAAATGTTGTTTACTCTGATCAAAAGCCTTTTGTACATCCATATAAAAATCTTTTACTACTTCATCACTATGAGAACTTATTGGGGCATAAACCTGAATTATCTGCATTTGGTATCTGCTATTAAGTTGTATAACTAATCTTGCAACTCTGTTCGATACACCATCAATCTCCACAATATTGTTCTTCCACTTTTTATTTATAATGAATCCTCCTCCACTTGTATTTCCAATATGTGTGCCTTTATAATAGAGTATATGTCCACTTTTTAAATCAATTGTCTCTTCACCTTTTCTTCTAACTTCACAAAGTCCAATAATGTCCCATTTAATATAAGACAATTCTTCTTCTAATTCTTGCAATCTTCCTTCACTTGAAAGTGATCTGCAGTTGTAAGTACCTAAATAAAAAGTCATCATCAAATGGCAGCCTGGGTCCACAATCAGGGGATTCTTAGCACCCTCCACCTTCGGCCACCAACCGCTGCCTTGGTTGGTGACTTTACAGCCTCCTGGGAATAAGGGCCATGCTTTATTTTTATCTGTCATAATTGAATATATGTATTGGAAAAATATTTATCATTTACACAAACATTCATTCTGCCTTATCAGGCACTGAGAAGAAAGACCATGGTGTTTCTCGATCTTAAACTCAGAGGTAAAAAGCCAATAAACTCATCATGCTGGCTAATGCATGTTGGTGAGCAGCCCATCCATGTTCATATACTATATGAATAATCACATAGTAATAACAGCTGCAACCACAAGAACGTATGGAGTGGACATTAGGAATTTGCCCTGCTCGGTTCCTTTAAGGCCTCCAAGAGGAATCAAAGGGTCTCCTTTCAGTTAATAGCAAACTCCTTTAATTTTTAATTTTTCTTGTAATTTTTAATTTTTCTTGCAATTTTTCATGGTATCTTAGTAAAGATTCTTGTAGAAATTCTTAGTTTTATTGTGGTGTTGTAATTTTTCATGGTATCTTAGTAAAGATTCTTGTAGTAATTCTTAATTTTCTTATGGTGTTGTAATATCTTGTGGTATCTTAGTAAAGATTATTGTAGTAATTCTTAGTTTTATTATGGTCTTGTAATTTTTCATGGTATCTTAGTAAAGATTCTTGTAGTAATTCTTAGTTTTATTGTGGTGTTGTAATTTTTTATGGCATCTTAGTAAAGATTCTTGTAGTAATTCTTAGTTTTATTGTGGTGTTGTAATATCTTATGGTATCCTATGCAGTTTTGCTCCCTGGTAAAATGAAAGGGTCAAAAAATAACGATTTCTTTGATTTTCAGTTAAGTAAAGTAGTAAATAAAAAGGCATCTTAACCTGCCATACTATTACATGGTTTCATGAGCATGTAACCATATGACTATCATTTGCTTGTTTTACACAGTGGTAGAGAAATAAAATTCAAAAGATAAATGGTGTCATTGGCTTCCATATGAGTAAAGTAAAAATAAAAAAATCAGTTTGGTCATTTGATTGGAATTGTTGGCTTACACAACTTACCAAGAAACTACATTACTACTACTTCTACTGCTATTATTACTGTGTATTTTTAACAATATATAATGTGATTAGTTTTCTTCTTTGATTCCAGGATAGTGAGATAAATATTGATATGCTGCCATAAAAAGATATGGTCAAAAACACAAATTTCATTACAGATCTTGGGAGGATCTATCTTGTTTTCTGTGATACAATACAAAAATCATTAAAATATTATATACCATTATTTTTTTTTGGTAATATATTTCACACATATCTAATCAAATGGTTTACTGTTTGGGACTTCATACAAAGCATGCTGGGAATTCATAAAGATTATAGTAATTGAATGAGTTTATTATTCAGGAGTTCATAAGAAGTTGAAGCATCAGAAATGACAGGGTTGGGCTGTGATCCATAGACCTTGAGCTACACCAAAGCATGCTGGGAATTCAGAAAAATATAGTAATTGAATGACTATTATTCACGAGTTCATAAGAATTTCAAGCATCAGAAATATCAAAGCTGGGTTGCGATCCACGGGCCTTCAGTTCTAGAGTCTGCCATTTTATCACTGATGAAACTTGACACTATTAATATTTTTTATGATAAGCAGCCTGCAATGCGATATAATGAAACTCTTTTCTTTTATTGAAGTGAGAGAACAATTTGAGCTACTAATCTCAAAACCTGTTAGCTGCCAGTTTTTTTATCATACTCTAATTTTTTTGATCACTAAAATTTTAGATCTATTTATCCTCTTTTCTATTTTTATAATATTATCTTTGTCTCTTCAGTAACTTTGATTTTTTCAACTATCCTTACTATTACCCATCCCCAATATCCATGCTAGGAAACCACTTTTTGTATATTGGTTTTTTCCATAAATTTATTATTTCCTTCTATTCTAGCAGTGCTTCTATTTCAGTAAACATGGCTAATATTTTTCACATTTTCTTTCCATACTTTACAAAATAAATCCTCCAAAATGTTTTACACTTTAAATACTGATAAAATATCATCAATCTGAAATTACTGTTTCCATGGCATTTTAAGATTTATACATTTTTTGGATTTCAAAAATTGTGTAAAGGTCAGGTTTGCACATTTTCTCAACAGACGGAAAGTCCAGACGAAAGAGAAACAGGCTGACCAAGTCGGAATGGTGACCCCCTACATCTGATTGTACCTCAACCCTCTCACCCATGCTTCCAAATCCCAAACTAGTGAATGACCTGCCTGAGGCTACACTTGATACTTCATTGACCACATTCCATTACTAGCTCATTGGTAGAACATGAGACTTATTCCTCCTTAACTAACACCATATAACTTAACTAGTGATTCATAAAGACTGTAAGCAAGGATTGAGACTGAGAGGTGATATATTTTAGAAAATTTAATATATAAATTCATAATGAATAAAACAAAATGTACATAATCTATCATACACAGATGAAGTTATAGAGGATTAACAGGTTAAGGATTGATGTTTCATATGAAGGGAAATAAATATACAATCATGTTACAGAGTAGCAAACATTAAAATTCAGATATATAAATGATTCACATGCAGGTAAATGTTATTTTACATATGATTAATATTTTAGCTTTATTTATGATAAAACAAAACGTTACAGTGGCTAATTTACCTTTACATTGCCATTTTCTCTTGTATTACGTAGGAATGAGTAAGAGTGCAATCAAACTAGATGAGAGGTATATTACTTATCAATAAAGTTTACATCTAATTTACGATACAAATTAATCAAGTTAACCCAGATTCTGGCTCGGATCAAGGCCGAAATTATTTAATAAGACAGGTGGAACTGATGGAGCAAGAGCACTTCAGATTCTATGGTGTATCAAATATATTAATAAAAGGAGTGTGTCTTGGAGGTGTGCTCATAAAAATTTATTACCAAGTAATCGGTTCTTTGTACCACGCTGCTTGCTATAATAATAAAGGAGACTTCTTTAGTCCAGAGGATTGGACAGCTACTTCAAGAATGAGACTCTTTTGGTCTCTTTCAAATATCAAATATAAAACAGCTTGGTTGTCTGAACTAACTGGCACAGTTTGACATTAAATCAACCCCAATGCAGACACATACACATGTAAAGAATATAGCAAGAAGCTAAGCATTATTTGCTAAGAGTCTCTTTCAAATATCAAATACAAAATGGCTTGGCTGTCCGAACTAACTGGTATGGTTTGACATTAAATCAATCCCAATGCAGACACATATATATGTAAAGAATATAGCCAGAAACTGAACATTATTTGCTAATGAGTATCACATTTACTCCGCGAATCTAATATAATCATTTTAATTCATTAAATACGCAAAATGCGGAGCATCTAGCAGTGTTACTGCCACTAATCAATTCCGAAATAGTACATAATAATTATACTATAGGGAAATACTTAAAATCTGGCTTAAAAGTTATCTGTATCGCTTAAGACATATAATTATAGATTTACAGCATATTTTAAGAGTTATTAGGATCCAAATATTCATTGCACATATTCTTGTGCTCACAACTTGTTTTTACTTAATCCATGCATTAATTTACATCAGAATATTTTTTCCAAAACATCCTTAGCCACACTTAATGACCAGATTTAATATATGATTATTTTATAAATGATTATAAAAAATAGTTTTTTTATTATTTCTATTTATGCTAGCAAGAAAGAAAAATAAAATAAAATTATGACTGAATCCTATAATGCATTCTTTAACTTTCTCAATTTGGCATTCAATTTACTGTAAGAAAGAAGCAAATTATATCTTTAAACTTATTTCAAAAGGCAAATCTAAAAAGGCTTACAAAATATGGTAAATTTTTTAAAGTACACATCACAAATTCATTTGCACGCAGCCTGTGTTTCAGTTATTGCATAGTAGAGCTGTCTGTTCATCCCTTGTATATGTATTGAATGGATTATGAGTCCTGTACATGAGGGGGTCAGATTGATCTTAGGTCAACATGGGTGTGCCAAGAATCTTGGCCTCAGGGAGGCATTTGAGCATTCCATCATCAGATTTTCAATTAGATGGACGGTTGAAGAATTGGAGTGTGGAGTAGATTGAAGCCTGTCCATTAAAGTATGAAGATTTGCTATCTTAATATAAACTGAGCATTGATTATATATATGTGTGAGAGATGATAATCTGGACCAACTGATGATTGCTGGTTTAGAATGAAATACGTATATTGGTGATTATTTATCTTTTCAACATATATTTGTTCAAGTGCATCAGTGTTATGAGATAGAGTGGAGAGTGGTGGGTCGTTTGAAAGTCTGTGCTCATATACCCTATATATGAAATAAATGATCTAATCTTTCTTTTTTGCATTTCATTACATGAGTTATTATTTTATTAATTATAATTTTACAAAATACTTTTATTATATAAAATATTTAATAGTAGTACTAACTCTATAGATCCATTTTTTTTTGAATTTCTTAATCTGGTGCATTTTAAGATACGCGTATGGCAATATCACATTTTATTAATCACTCTATTACAGTCTTGATTAAGCTATATTTACTAATTTCTTGATCTTGCAGCTTTAAAAACCAATAAATTCAATCTACTATTGAATTAGTTCTGTTTAAATACTGACTTCAACAGGTGTTTAAAGTTCTAGCTTATATGAAGTTATCAAATTATAAAGATTTCAATCAGTTCATCTTATATTTGGCAATGACTAGCCGATTCTAGTTAGAAGCTATTCTAACCAAAAGTAATTTTTATTTTTTGCAAATTTTAATTGTTTTATCTTAATTTTTTTAAAATCTAAATATTATAATATTTATTATAAAATAAAATTAGGAGTGCGTGAAGCGCTGGAGAGAGAAGCTATAAAGAGTACAATTATAAGACTATAAAATAATCAGCAGGTAGCGCTTTCGAGGCATAGCCATAATAAGTAGTGCAGAACAGAATGTTAATGACAATATTGCAAAATAACATCACATGAGCAACACCTCTTACGCTTGTGTATAACTGTTGTTCAAACAGGCAAAACTCACTATACGTATTGCTACACACAGCAAGCTACAGTAATCAATGGATGCCAGAAAATTTATGGGTACTGAAATGGGTTCAGACCCATATGACTATATAAGCTGAGATCTTGGATTGAAGACATTAAAATGTTTTCAGTTTAAGACTCATAGTTTTGTAGTTAATTGGAGATAAAGGTGGTTGCTGGAGGGTTGCATTAGATCCTAAGATCTAAGTGCAGTGCTCTCAGATCTAAGGCTCCTCACTGACGAAGGCCACAAGCCAGAAACTAGTCTGGGGATATTGTATGAGTAGGCACTAGATGGGGATTTTATGCACAAGCCTTCTGGCATCCATTGATTATTCTAGCTTGCTGTGTGTGGCAATACGTATAGTGAGTTTTGCCTGTTTTAATATGCAAAATATTGTAAATAAGGCTTATGATAAAAAAAAATCAAACTTGAAATCATAAAATAATACTTTTCTTAAGAATGGTATCAGATATTAATTGTAATATTAACATTATAAAGGTACATTGTAACTGTTGTGAGTTAAGTTCAAAATCAAAGCAGTTGGAAACACAGAATTTTAAATTTAAACTCGCAACTAGTAACACAGATAAAAAACAAAATCTCATTTTTTAAACAATCTTTATAATTAAACAACGTAAGTCAATTAATTATAAATATTAAATAAACACTGCATTGAATGAATATACAATAGAAACAGAAACAATCATGTCTTCCATGTGTGCGTGTGTGTATATATATATAGATAAGATTTTATGACCATAGAGATTTACAAATTACCTAGTTTCTAGAGTTTCCCATTTTTTTAATTTTATTTTTGTATATTCAAATGTTGATTTAATAATTCATTAAACTGATTTTTAGTAAGGATGCAATTCTAAAGATTATTAGCAGGTCTCAGTATTATGTGGTGCTTCATGTTAAAGAATGAGGTCGGCGACAGCCACTTTACAAACAGTTGTCCCGGGTTAGCGGGTTCGCTTCCCGGCTGATTCTATAACACATGGGAGAGAGAGAGAGAAAAAAAAAAGAATGAAATTTATCTTTTGTACATAAACCACATTTATAAATATATTTATGCTAATTAAAAGGCTGAATAATTTTTTTTTTTAAGAAAAAATAATATGTTTACTATTTTATATGGTTTTTTATATTGGATTGGGTCATAGACGACGTTTTGATAATGCATGTGCGTATATATATGTAATTGTATTTTTTTAAAGTCTTAATTTGGGAAAAGGCAAGTTTTTTTTTTATTATTTTATAATTGGATAATCCTTACACCTCTTTTTTTTATTTTTATATATTATTATTAACTTTATCAAGTCATATTATTTTTAAGCAGATGCATTTAAGCTAGGATTAGCCTCCTAGAATTTTCTAGCTTTGGAATGTATTTGCAACGGTGCGAAAGATAAAGAGAAAGAGTGAATGAGAGAGAAATAACTCATTTAACACTTTATTTTCCAAAAAAAAAAAAACAAAAAAAAAAACCAACAAACAAACTAGAAAACATAAATTATATTTAAACGCAAAGATATACGTTAGATATAAAATGCTAAAATTACATTTCGTACATCTCCGCGTTTAAATATAATTTATGCTTTCTAATAAGAGGTGAAACAGCTTCTAAATAAACCCACTGCAGAGCATGCCTTTCATAAAGGAGTACTAAAAGAGAAGGCAGCACTCATCAGAGCTATCAAATATATGATTGATGAGAGTTTGAGTATCGTTTATGCTATGAATCAACTTACCTCGAGCAATGGACTTGTCCAGAATTAATCTTATCTTGATTGTATTTAGCATTCCTCACTACAGACCAATGAATATATGTATGGGTAAAACCAATGGATATATGTATGGGTAAGATATGTAAAGACCCTTAGTGAGTGCAATTGATCTCATTAATAAAGATAACCTGTCTACAAATTGGCAGTTCACATGAAGGTAAAGTCAGACAACAACCAAATAACTGTCAGAAATAAATGGTAGAATGCATTTTCTGAATATTGTTGAAACACTGAGTTAAGTTCATGTTGAACTGGAAGCCACTAAATACTAACCTGACATTCAGTAAGCAGCCATGGTACAGTTGGAAGTGCTAAGTACCTTTAGAAGGGCACCTGAGCTCTTTGCTTCAAGAGTTGCACAGCAACCAGACATTATGCCTATCCAACAGTATCAGTGTATCAGTTGTTATTGTAAATATATGTAAATACAATTTTCTATATCATCATCATCATCATTATTATCAACCATTATCAGTCTACTGCAGGATGAAGGTCTCACCAAGTTCAATCCATCTTCTCTGATCTTTAGCTTCTCTTCTCCACATCACTCCTGCACACTTTCTTATTTCATCCATCCATCTCATATGTGGTCTCTTTCTGGGTCTTTGACACTTTTTATATAAGTGGAATAAAATATTTAACCATAATTGTTAAGTCCATGTTTATTCTGATTTTATATAAAGACAATAGTTTCATTCTTACTATCTTTTCTAGTTAATAATAACTAGATAACAATTTACTGACCAGTATTGAACTGTTAGTTGAGTTGCTAAACATTCATAATTATCAAGCCCATTGAAGAAAGTTTCCACTTTATACAGGTTGATTCAAACCTAGAGTTGTAAATATAACAAGCAATCTGCCAAAGAGGCTCTTATAGCCAATATTAGAATTTATTATTTTCAATAGCATTAATTCAAGTAATCTATATACAAAAGATAGGTTATATTATTCTAAGGAGTGTATTGAAAAAGAGAACTCTTAGCTAAGTAATAAACAATATTGGATTACTATAAAGATAATTATTTTTATTATTAATAACTCATTCTCTGTTCATAGAATTACCATAAAATCAAATCAAATTGTTAGATTAACATTATTCAAATGTCACATGATCACATTTGGTGGCAATACTGTATGGAGAGTTTTGCTCTGTTTATTATTCAAATGTGTTTAATATACAATAATATATTGCGTGTTGACTTTATTTAATTTAAATATGAATTTTAAAAAATAGATGATTATATGAATCATATTTCACCCTAGAGGAAAAATTAAAATAAACCATCATTATCATCAACAGTTAATTATTATCATTTCACTGCAGGAAGAAGGTTTCTCCAAGTTTAATTCAGTTTATGTGATCTGTGGCTCTCTTTTTCAAATCGAAGTAGACAACTTTTTTTAAAATTTTCATCCATCAATCTTCCCTGTGGTCTCTTTCTGGGTCTTTTAAAATCTCTTAAAATTAAATTTAAAATTTCAACTGTCTATTTATTATCATTTTATCGAGTAAGATGTCCAGTCCAGCATCATTTCAGTCTCTTAATTCTTTCAATGATGTCAATGATGCTTATTTGGTCTCTCACCAAATGTATTTTTATTTTCAGTCTCTTCTTGTTACTCTTAATATACATCTCTCCATATTTTATTAAGTGGTTCTGAAGTCTCTGTATTTTTCTTCTGTTAGCATCCAAGTCTCAGATTCATAAGTAAGAACTAGTAAAAACTTTAAAAATCTCTCTTTTCAAACACTTAAAAATATTATATATAGAGTTCGCAAAAACAAACTCTTAGCAACTTTGAGAATACCCTCAACTCCAGACCGCGGTTTCTGCATCTAGCGTCTTCAGTGAGGTGTTAGGGATTAAAAATACTAGAACTAGCCTAGCACTTTATTTAATGTCTAACTATTGAGAAGAGAATCTGAAACTTTCAGACATTCAAATGCCCAAAAATAAATAAATAAAGTGCTAGGCTAGTTCTAGTATTTTTAATCCCTAACACCTCACTGACGACGCTAGATGCAGAAACCGCGGTCTGGGGTTGAGGGTATTCTTAAAGCTTGTTAAGAGTTTGTTTTTGCGAACTCTATATATAACGTTTGTCAATACGAGCTTTATTAAAATTAGGTCATATGACATCTGACTTGATTTTTTATCAACTTAAAAATATTTTCTTTTATTATTATGTTATTTTTACCTAAAGGATTTCACAAGTTTAATTCTATGATAAATACCATCTATTAAGTTTCCACATCTATATTATTTATCTGACCAAAGTATTTACACACACGCATATTATATATATATATATAACTATTAGAAACCAGTCAACACTGACCTCCCCTTTCCACTATAACCTTTTCTTGAAAATGTTGTTTTTGAATTTTGTTGGGGGGGTGTTTTTTTTTTTTATATTTTGGGGGGACCCGGGTTCTTATGGACATTTAAACCAAAAAAAAAAAAAAAAAAAAAATGGTGGGGGGGGGGGGGGAAAAATTGAAAAAGAGGGGGGGGGGGGGGGGGGGGGGGGGGGGGGGGGGGGGGGGGGTTTAAAAAAAATAATTTAAAAAAAAAAAAAAAAAAAAAAAAATATTTAAAAAAAAAAAAAAAAAAAAGTAAAAAAAATGGGGAGTAAAAAAAAAAGAAAAAAAAAAAAAAAGAAAAAAAAAATGATTAATAAATAAATTTTTATAATTGAAGGAGAAAGAGAAAAAAAAAAAAAAAAGATTAATAAATAAAAAAAAAAATAATAAAAATAAAAATTAAAAAAATTTTATTTTTTTTTTTATTTTTAAAGGGTTAGACAATCCCAATATAGATAACAATCAACAATCTCAAACTGTTGTCAAGGCAACCTCCTTTTTAACAATAAAGGTGGAATCTCTCTCTTTCTATATATATAAGATTTGAATATTTGTAGTACATGATTAAAATAGAACCTTCCGAGCTTTTTAAATTCATATCAGTTAAATTAATAATGTTAGAAAATATTTTTAATATATACTAAAAATATCTGAAGTAAACCATTATTATTATAAGCTAACATTAATTCGAGTCAACTTCTGTTAATCATATTAATAGGATTTGTCCAGAAAGGATTGATTATCTATTTAGTATGTCAAGTTCCTCTACAATATTATGGAACCTATACGTTGCATTATTTATTTTTCTCTTCTTCTTTTGCCATCAAGTTATCAGAATTGAACACACTTTTCTATTGTAATCTGAATTTACAACCAATGGATTAGAGAATAAATTAGATCAAAACTATCTATCGAATTTTAAGTAATCCAAAGGACACACTAAGCAAAAAATATTTAATTGAGGGCCACATCCAAATTAATATATATATAAAATACATATTTTGCGGGTTCATCCGTGTTAAAAACTTTTAATATTAATATACTGACGTTTCGACTTGGTCACACAAGCCATCCACAGAGTTATAAAAGGTAGAAGGACGGTTGTAGAGGTGCTACAATCACTGATTTGAATAAAATGTTAAAATTCCACCAATAGCAAAAAATGTTAAATTTAGGAATGTTTTTTAAAAAAATCTTTCCAAATAGGAGGAAGTTTGCATGCATCATCTCGCTTATTGATACAATCTGGCCTTTTAAGTATCTCAATGGCTTCTCTAATTTTGCATTGGTAGAGATTATCACATCTGGATATGATCCTGGTACTAGAAAAATCAATTTTATGACCTGAATCTATAATATGATGATGAGTGTTGTTTAACTGCATTAGCATGCTCATCTCTCCTAACACTGATGCAACAATTACTCATACCTATGCAAGAAGCTTTACAATTTTTACATGAGATTTGATAGACACCATGAGATTCAAGAGGGATTGAATCCTTAGGCTTGGTTATTATATTGCCGATCTTTTGATGAGCAGAAAATGCTGTATCTATATTATAGCGTTTTAATATACATCCAATACTGTCTGTAGTTCCTTTTACATATGGAACACAATATATATATATATGAAATTATTGAGAGTCCTGCTGTTAGTTTCAAATGAAAGGTGTCTGAAAAGAAATAATTGGAAACTAATTATGTGGAAGTTAGCTGTGAATGCTGGATGCATGCTCATTGGATCAAAACGGAGCAAGACTATAAATTAAGAAAAAGATTCAAAATGTTATTTTATTTCTCACACAAAAAATTAAAAGTCCCATGACAGGCTGCACAAATCTTCACATGGGTTGCATTTTGGTCAGCTATGACTTAGACCATTTTATGATATGGTCAATATAAGCTAATTTCAACCCTTTATTTTGACTTCAAGCAAAAGTTAGGTCTAATTTGATGAATAGTCATGATTTGCTTTCTCCACTGAGCATAGAAACCCCAATGCTATTGTTCACAATTCATTAATACTTATTTGGTAATGAAACACTAAAATATTTGTTTAGGGTAGGCCTAGAGTAATATCATGTCAATACTGATGATGATCTGCATGGTTTAGTACAGTGGTACATAGATTACTTGTGGAGGTCAAAATTGTGCTCCATTCTACCACTTCATGCATTCAAATGTTGATGATGATAGCGTATTTATATCTTGATCATAAATAATCTTTAGCCAAAAATCTAAATTAAGTCATAAAATTTTCTTTTTATATTTTATGTAATATAAATGTAACTTTTTATTTAATTTACTCATGCAGTATTCTATGCAATTTTTAATCAGAAGGAAATTAATTACACCCTATACATATGCTATATAGTTTTTAAATACTTCTGTTTTGTTGAATACAAAGAATACTCTCAAACCAAAGTCTCTCTATCTTGGGTTTTGGTTTGAGAGTACCCTTCATATTTAACAAAAACATTGTTGAGGTATTTAAAAACAACTTAGCAGCATATGCACATAAGGTGTAGTAAATAAATGTGACTTAACTTGATAAGCTTGTAATTATAAACTAAAATAGAGAGTACTAATAACTCTAACATGTTTTAATAATAAATATCGCAAGAGAAAGCATTTAAACTTTCTATCTAGAAATTATCCCAATTCCCAGACTGGTTTCAAGCTATTGGTTTTCCTCAGTGAGGCACTAAGATATTTCAGACACTAGTATCCAAAATACCAACTCAAAGCCAGTACTTATCTGGTACTTAACTTTTAAGTAGAAAATCTGAAATTTTCAGAGACCTATACATCTTCAAATCCAGCTATCTAACTTAAATAACTATATGGGGCTTGAGAAATCTTCAGCCATACCATATATTAATAGCCTTAGCAATATAAAACTACAAGTATATATATAATGTTCCAAAAATGTTAAATTCATTAATCAGCAGTTTGTTATCAAAGGAAGAATTCTATTTTCAACATAAATCAACCATACATACTCAAAAAGGCTTAAACATTCTATCAACAGAGATTTAGATGAAATTCTATTGATTTTAATGAGTATGTAAATAATTTGACAGCTTATCAAATATATAACAGTGAGGATATAAACCTGCCTGTGAAGCAAACAAATCCAAATATATTACTAATGTAATTCACAAGCTAGATTTTCAAAGAACCATTTAAATGAACTTAAAAATAACAGCACCCATCTTTTATTACTATATAACAAACCAAAGGGTAGATAAAATATCTTTTAACTGGTAATATAGATTTGCATTGATGTGTGTTGCATTATCAGTATTTTTTTTATCAATGATATATTCCTGTCCCATATGGCTTAATATAACGATTGAGTGTAGATTTCTTGTATTGATTCCAATTCTGTTACATCTGCACTCAAATTTCTTATGTACTCCTAAGAAATAAAGCCATTTTGTTATTATATATATATTAGTTTCCTGCTGTTGGTGGTACTATGTTGAGTATTCAATGCCATCTGATTTAATATCATTAATTTTAGCATTTTAAATTCCATTATAGACTTTTGCTTTCACTTCTAAATGTTAAAAACTACAAATCAGAAGCATGGCTGCTCTTTGACGTCATTATTATGAATCCATTACATACGAATGTTTAAATATGTTCTTACATTTATAGATATTTGGAATTCTTGTCACTTTTAAGTGCACGTTTTTTGAGATTTCCAGTATGTAATAAACATGTACAAGTATATAGGTTCAGCTTTTGTGTATATATACAGTCATTAAAGAGTCCTTTTTAGAGCAAAGGTCTTCGCAGCATCTTTTCTTAGTAGAACAGTGAAAAAGAAACACCAAGTTTGCCAATTAAGTGGGGAGGATTCAATTTATTTTTATATCACCATTTTACTTTCCAGCTATTAATAGTTAGATATCTTTTTACTGACCTTCATAGCTAGCTATGATGGCTGTAGGCTAGCCATCTGAAACAAAAATCTTAAGTGTGTTGAAAAAGCTTATGTGACCCAGATTTGAATCCAGTATGTACCTTAGGTATCATAAGTGATTGTGATATCATTCCTAAAGATTTATAAGTCACATATTATTATGATACATGATAGCAATTTGATTATTATTGATGATAATTTGCCATTGTTTATGCACACACACATTGTATATATATATAAAGGAAAAATAGATTAGTGTAATAATCACTTACTTATATTACTGCAAATTGCATTCCAAGGATATTCAGGTCATTTATCTTCCCATGCTGACTAAATTCATTAACCTTAGAATACAGTAATTTATTTATAAAAAGGGATGATTTATTGCTAGGAAGTTTTTAAGAAGTCCGAGCAGCCGACGTGATGGAACTAGGCCATGAGTCACGAGCCTTGAGTTGCAGAATTTACCACTCTAAAAACCATCCAGGGTTAATATTTCATTTAATTGCTATTAAATATAATCTAACATAACGGATATTTCACATTTAATAACCTAGCTAACAAAAACTTACCTTTATATATATGCAGAATTTAAATTTGTGATGATATATAATAAAATACAAACTCTAAAATCATGGGCTAGCTCTTACAGATATATGTCACCCCCCCCCCCCATCCCCTTTAAATGTGAAGTTTGAATTATACGTGTGTATGTTTTTATAGCTAGCGTTTGGACACATATTTGACTAATCCAGATTGTTCAAGATTTTTTTTACTTTCCAGCTACAACATCCAGACATGTCTTCCCCCACCCCCTCGCTGTATAAACTTGCGTGCGATCACGTGATTATTAGAAATAATTTTTACGACTGAGAACATTGTGAAGGAAATTAATAATTAATTAATTAGTACGAGTGATCACAACGATTCAATTTATTTTTATCCTTTAACCTTGTTATTAGTATGACTCGACTTATTATGAAACTGATTGAAATTTGGCATTTAATTAATTATTCTACCGTTGTTTTATTAACTTAATTTCCTTTACAGATTTTAGTTACGGTTTGGCTCTTGTTATCAAAGATATGACATATAACAGAATGATAAAAATGTTTATTATGATTTTTTAAAAGTCTTTATATATATATGGGGTATTGTATTTTATTTATTTCTTTTTTTTATGTATAAAGCTGATTAAATCTGTCTCTGCTCTGCGTTATTTAGTGCATTGGTAGTCGCACATGCTGGAGCTTAGATTGAGGATCTTCTCCGTCATTTCCTGTGTTCAAACTTCTTATGAACTCTTAAGCAGTAAATCGGTTGATTATATATATGTTCTCCTTTTTTCCTATACTTTTTCCATTTCTTCCTCCCCCCCCCCATGTGTCATAGCATCGGCCGGGAAGCGAACCCGCTAACCCGGGAGAACTGCTTGCAAGGCAGATGTGCTGACCTCTGACCACCACCATTTGTTCGTATTTTTTAACCGTTTATCTTCATTTAGCACATGACTCGGTATAGTTTTTAATGCCAATGATTATCTTTTTGCATAAATAAAGGAAATGGAATTGTATAACCATATACATTATTTAATTACGTACTCCATAACAACTTAAACTCCGACCTGTTCTTTTCTTTCTTTCTTTTCTAACTTTTTATTTTTTATTTTCCTTTTTTGTTTCTGGTATTACTCGTTTATAAATGTCGTCTAATGATGATGATGATAGCCAAATAGGTAAATGATTTAAGCAAAGCAAGCTAACAATGATTTTAGAACCTTTCTTCAAACTCCTCTTTAGAGTTATCAAACCACCTCTTCACAAAAATGAAGAAAAACATTAGTAAGTCATTTAAAAGTACAGTATAAAATACTTAATAAATTATTAATACTATCTAACGCTATATTAATAATAATAAATAAAATAAAAAGTCATATAACATTACAATACTAGACAAAAAAACTAAATTTCCACAACTATGGTTTCATTTACTAATGAATAGACCTTTTCAATTGGAAATCAATTAAACACGCCACCTATATGTACCGAACAAAATAGATTTCCCATCATTCCCTTCAAAAGCAACTTCTTTTAATCTCAAAGAATGTCTTCATGAGATTGATTGCCTCAGATTCAAAATCTGAGGTGATCAATCTCATGAAGTCATCATTTAATGTGAAAGGAAGTTGGGGTTTGAAGTGAATGATGAGACCTTTAATGATAACATAACTTCCTTTCACATTAAATGATGATTTCATGAGATTGATCACCTCAGATTTTGAATCTGAGGCCATCAGTCTCATGAAGATATTCTTTGATGTTAACAGAAGTTGAGTTTTGAAATGAATGATAGGAAGACTATTTTGTTTGGTAATATAATTTCACTGGAAAGCATTGTTAGCTGAGAGGTCATCGCAGCCACCTTGCAAGCAAGTAGTTGGTTGCAGACGGTTGTGGGTTCGCCTCCCGGCCAATGCTATGACATATGAAAAAAAAAAAAATCTATTTGTTATTAGATGAAACCATGGTTTCGGAAGAATTTTAGTAAAGTTTAATTTTTTTTTTGGCTAGTACTGTAATGTTATATGAATTTTTATTTTAGTAAATTATCTATATATATATATTGCTTTTCAAAACAGTTTAAATTTAATATCACCATATATAAGAGTTAAAATTTTCTACTAACATTTATAAATCTTAAGAGTTTTAGTCCTGTGGTAAGTTGTGCAGAGTAATAAAGCCTCAAATTTCCCAGATTATTTCCCAACTGAAGCAAAAAATGTTTGGAATTTATAACGTGGTGCTTAAACACCACCTGATATTTCTATATAAATAAATATACAGGCCTGAAAAAATACATGGGGTAATTGAGCTACTTTTTCTAATGTGATGTAAAGCCAGTAACTTTGCAATCTTAAATCGTAATGTTTAGCATATATGATTTTCATTGCCCATAACCTAGAGTTTGATCCGAACCATGTGAATCTTGAAATAGCTCAAATTGCCACCAGGTTTAGAATTTTTATTTCGAGTAGGGAGCCTGTCATAAAGCCAGCTAACCAATATGAGAATAAAGAGCTGGTCAAGTGAGTGTCAGCATACTGATTATTAGAAACATTGTAATATGATGTAAATAAACAGCTACATAAGTTTGCATTTGTATTTACAAAATGGTTAATGTTAAAAATATGGCAGTATTACAACAGGTGTTCCCATTAATTTCAACCAACAACTATATGCAATTGAATAACATGATACTAATTCTGAAGTTGTATGAAGTTTAATATATTCATAAAATAGCAATATTTTTATATTATATATATATACTGTATATATGTAAATGATATACTTTGTAGGTCACATCAGTACTAGAAGGAATGCACAAGCTAATCCAGTTAAACAACAGCCATCATTATCAGCTCTACATGTCATGGATTCAAATCGCAATATTGATTTCTCTAATACCAGGATCCTATCCAGATGTGGCAGTCCGGACCCGTGTAAGATCAGAGAAGCCATTGAGATACTAAAATGACCAAATTGTACCAATGAATGTGATGATGTATGCAAACTTCCTCCTAATTTGGAAGATTTTTTTTAAAAAAAAGATTTTCTGACTTTTTCAATTTTATATATCTGGGTTTTTTTCTATTGGTGAAACTTAACATTTGTTATAAACCAGTGTCTATAGCGCCTCTACAATCATCTTCATCACCCAGCTGATGGCTTGTGTGATCAAGCCGAAACGTCCTGTATATTCATAATCATGCACGGATGATCCTGCAAAATGTATTATTTATAGCTGAAATCCTGAAAATCTTCATATGAACATATATATATAAAATTAAAAAGATCATACAGTCTTCTATAGAGCTAGGATTATTTTAAAAGCAAGTCTTCCTGGAAAGAAACATTGAAAGATAAAATGTTGCTATAGTACCAAGTGCAATGATTATTTAATAGTTTTCCACTCTTGTTTGTTCCTGTAGTTTAGAATAGCTGAATACTTATTTACTGGCCAATATCGGATGGCTAGAAGTAGATTGGCTACCAGCCATCTATCTAGAAAAAACCCCAATCAATATTATTTTTTACATGTGTGGACAAGTGCCAAGTTTTCTTTCATATGCTTGTATTTTTTCTCATTTTTATCATAACACATCACCATATTTTAATATTACCAACACATCTGGATTGTTTTGGTTTCTCAGCAGATGTTAGTAGATTCAGGTAATTGCAAATGGAATCTAATCAAAATATAATACTATAACAGTAATACTAAGAAACTGCAAGTCTGGAAGATTAAAAAAAAAACTATATTTAGCGAAACTAAATGTATGTATATTGTCTATGCTAGACTTAATGTAATTATAAGGAACTTGAATTCAGACTGTCAAACTCCCGACAGCTATCCAACATGACCACATACATGTGAAAAGATAAATGATCTCCAATATATGTATTTCGTGCTGAACATACTCTTTCTTTCATACACATATATAAATATGATCTGGATTTTAAGCGGCCTGCTGAAAATCAGTTTTATAAATGCACGGCTCAGAAGGATGCTTAAGAAAGAGCATTGTCGTAAATCGTTCTGCTATTCTCTGACGTTCAAATGGCATTTGACCGTTTCAGCAAAATGAATTTGCAATTAGTAAAAATAATAATAGGACATTTTGTTTTCAGTATAGGACATTTTGTTTTCAGTATTTGTTATAAGGCAATAAAATAAAATAAATTAACGAATGATTTACGCTCGGAAATTCGTAAGACGTTCCAACACTGGAGAGTAACAGAACTGAGCTGAGCTCCGTGGATCTTTGCCCACTCTGTTACTGTAGCAAATCATTCAGGGTTACAAAGCAATAATCTCAATATTATAAGACACACATGTTTTTGTTTACACATATAAACATATTAGGAGCTTTGGTCGAGAGGTCAGCGACAGCTGCTTTACAAGCAGTTGTCCCGGGTTAGCGGGTTCGCTTCCCGACTGATGCTATGACACATGAGGAAAAAAAAACTAAAACATTTAAAGAACAAGATAGAATTATCAAAAATTACCACCACTCGTCATTGTTTACCACAAATGTAAGAAAATTTATAAATGCACACGCATACACACTTACGTAGTGATATCCTGTTGACAATTTTTTTAATGAAAATACATGAAAATGTCTTTGCCCTACGGTCAGTTATTTAAGTACATTTTTATCTAAACATCGATATAGAGACATTTATTTGATCCCATAATTGATTATGTAAACAAACATTAATTGCTAATTTTTAATTTCTCTATTTAGAGTTTTACTTTTTTTTATCGCTAATAAAATTTGTATTAACTTCAGCGTAGTTTTTTTTTTTTTAAATTCTCAAAACCTCACCTTGTGTTATTTTTATTACAGTATTACTATATATACGCATAGATAAATTATATGATCAATTTATCCCTTGAAATTCCGAACGTAATTTCAAAGATCCGTCGCATTGTAATTAGGTATAATGTAGAATCACGCTGTTCCCTCGTGCATCATCAGCTATAATGAAAAAATAATCATTAATTACTTACAACACGTGACAAATGATTGATTGGCTTTTTATGACGACATAAAAAATTTAAAACTAAACTAATTTCGCTTTACGTCCTTCCGCGTAGAACGAATACACTATGTAGTAGTGTATATATATACACACACACACACTCCCAGGTTGTAGAATAAGTAAGGGCTCGTTGAAGTTTATGATGTAGCTGTAAAATTGACGAGTTAGAATAAATTGTGATAAAAGTATGGCAAGCAATGACAATCAACCACCGATAATTACTAAATGGTATTTACTTGGTTGTAATACCAATATCTTATTTCTCTATTTGGTAGGAGTACAAACAAAAAAATTAAAATTTTGAACCCAAGATCGAATACTATAAAAGAATAAAAGATGATTGCTAAATGCATAAATGCGTTAGTTTAAGTTTCGAATCCTAGTTATCACTGATGAAATTGGTCTGCAAAGGGAAGTACCAATTGTTATTGGGGCCCGTCTTAACATAAGTTTATAACAGCGTTATTATAAATAAAATGGTAATTAAGGATTAAGTTATTACAACTTTTGTCTCTACATAAATTAGTTTACTTATCAGTACAATTGTAATTATTAGATAAAAAAAAATGTAGTATATATTTTTAGTTTGAAAGTAGTCATTTATAATACGAATTATAATTTTATTTCCACTCATTGTTTATTTGTAATAACTTTGCATAATTATGTTAATATTCCTGGTGAAGTGGATTATTTTACTTTTGTCAATTTTCTATTTGGCTTAGTGCCCAAATTGAAAAACCTTTTGTTGATCCAAGCCAATACTGTTACATAATTATATAGATCTGAAGCCAGTTCAGTTTCTATATATTACAGTGACCTTAATTTTTTATAAACTTTGACACCTTTATTCTTTGCCCAGAATTGGTACAAAGCCAATAATATATCACATGACCTTAACTTAGGTTACTACATTAACTATAATATATGGAAACTGAACCCATTTCAAGTCTATGCAAGTAAATAAGCTTGGATTGAAAAAATTAACATTTTTGGTTTGGCCTAACAAAAAATAAAAAATGGCTGCTAAAGGAAAGATGCAGTAGATCCAAAAAGATCCAAGCAGAATGTTAAAAAAATCCAAAAGGCCTATCACTGATAAAAGCCATAAGTTAGAAACTAGCTTAGGAATGTTTGAACAGGACAACATTGGATAATGATTCAATAAGCACTACTATCTGGCATCTATTGATGACTAAAGCTTACAGTAGATGATGAAAGAATAGAGAGAATAAAAGAAGTTGCTGATGAATAAGAATACATGTAAACTATAGTTACATAATATTTGGTTGGACATACTAAATGAATGTGGTTATATTTTTCCATTAAATATCACATCACTGTTAAATAGAGAATTAACTTAAAAAGATTGTAATTTATATGAATGAATAAATAAATGTAATTATATTGATTAAAAACATTAAAAAATGAAAATATCTTTACAATACAATGATTACTCATCATATCAAAAAATGACAAAAATGGGTAGAAATCAATCCTTATTTTGTGATAGAATGGCGTTTGACATTTTCTATTATTAGCCCTGGTGGCAGTTTTTGTCAATATTCAACTTTTGATTTTAGTATAAAACCATATTCTGCACTAAAATTCAATAAGTTGGACTTTATTGCATAGAAATTTAATTTTACAAATGAAAAATATTCTAAAAAATTATGTTTGAATTTTGCAAATATTGAATAAATGAATCCATAATGAGACCAAAGGATGTTTTTGTCATTCACAGTGGGCAGGAAAACATCTAAGTGAGTGATTCCAGTAAAAAATGAACTTTGACTGAAATTTATTTTCAAAAATGAACAAATAAATTAACTTTTGATAAATCTATAAAATTCTGTTTTAAAATATTAAAATTGCTTTATAATTTTTAGAATATTTCAAAAGATCCTATTACAGTTTTAAATAATGACAAGTAATGACATTAAACACTTAATGTGATAACATGTGATTGTCTTATCAGCCACAATTTTCTTTGTTAACATTGTGGACATATTTAGTAACTTCTGATTTTTTAAAAATAAACTTATATGAATAGAATCAAAGTGTATTCATGGTTTTTTCTATATCTGCACACTTTTTTAATAAAAGCTTCATATTTTTTAGGTTACTTGCAAAAAATAAATAAGAACAAATGAAGATTTATCCTGTACATTTTTATTATACTAGCTTTCATTATGAGAATTATTTTTATCTTATTCAACTTTTTTTTAGAAACAAAATAAATAATCAGGATTAATTCATTTCTAACCCATTTTGCCTTCATTTTTCATAACATTGATATATTTTCATTTTTTTAAAACTTGTTATTAAAGCTCTTAATCATTGTTATAAATACCAAATTTATTTTTAGACATTCAAAATTGTTTATGACCTATTCTTGTCCACTATATAAAAAAGTCTTTTTTATATCTGTGAATGCTATAAATAATCATTTTTCTTATAGATCATTCCTAAAAAGTGAGAAATAATGAATATACCTCCTAACCATACTCTTAAATAAGTTCATTCTGAATTTCCCTCAAGATTATATGTTTAAGCCCTAATCTATCCAATACAATATATATATATATATATATATATATATGTATAGGTTTAATAGTGTATATATATATATATATATATATATATATATATATATGTTATACACTATTAAACCTATTCATGGAAACAAAAACAAGACCGATATGTTACTAAGATAATTATCAAGTTAGATTCTCAAAGAATCATTTAAATCAGGAGTTCCCAACTTTTTTGGTCCATATGTCCCTAGGATTTTAGTAAATTATCCAAACACCCCATTTATTATAAATAAGAAATAAGCAATTGGGGAATGTATCATGCAGTACATTGTGTATAGGCACAGGGGTGCAGATGCCATGGAGACAAGCTTCAAACAGACACTAATCTGACAATTTCACGGCTATCTTAAATCTTAACAGGGCATTTTGAATTGTTGACCCTGCATAAGAAAAAAAGTTTACACAACATCACTGTGTCTGTGACTGAAAAGAGACTTAAAATGTTGCTGTTGTGGCTGACAGACAGTATCAACATAGATACCCTAGAGGTGTTGATAATATATTTTCAGAATATATTAATAGCACAATATACTCATTTACATGCTATTCACTGTATCTCCAGAATAAGTTTTTCATTTCCCCTGGGGTATAAGTACCCCAGGTTATGAAAACTTTATTTAAATGAACTTGTAAATAATTCACTTTATTGTTGTAACAATGCAAATATATTTTGTCGGATAAAAGATAGGAATCTTTTTAAATGATTCTTTGGTAATTTAGCATGTGAATTATATTAGTAGTGTATCTGGGCTCCTTTGTTCTATGAAATGGATTATATTCTCAGTGTTGCATATTTAATAAGCAGTAAAATTATTTATGCATTCATTAGAATATATTATTAATGATAAAACTCATATTCTAAAACTATTTAATAACCTAAAATAATTTTTTCTTTATACAGTAATCCAATCTTCAACTTTCTATTCCTCTGGAATATTATTATTTTCTATAATTTTATTACATTTTAAAATAAACAAATCTTTGTATGCATTACCTTAACTACAATTATTTCAGTTTCTAAACCATCTATTTTATTTCTCACT
Source organism: Epiperipatus broadwayi (assembly GCA_028023455.1). NCBI lineage: Eukaryota > Metazoa > Onychophora > Udeonychophora > Euonychophora > Peripatidae > Epiperipatus > Epiperipatus broadwayi. Next base: position 40,518 of record JAQFVV010007915.1, read on the forward strand.
ACATTCATATCACTTAATGTAAATTCTGTTAATCAATAGATAGCAGTTGGTAATTCTTAATAAATCCTGTCAGCTAACATCTATTATTTACTAAAACGTTCACTAGATGGCATAAATGTAGCGAGGAAAAAAAATTTGCTGCTGAACAGCATTGTGCACATGTGATGTTTAATTGGGCATCTATTCTGCTGGCTTTTTCTTTTCATATATCTATCCAATGTTTTATTTAATCTGAGTAATTAGAATCTTTAATTAATTTCCAATGGCAAAATAGCAGTCTCAGAATTAAAGATTCTAATATCAATCTTCAGATAAAGGTGATGTAATAAATTTTTCAAATAAATTGACCTATTAAATATCAATTTGCAACTAGGCTGGTCAATTATCACATGACCTCCCTGACAACTTTTAAAAAATTAACCATATGATTACCACTATTCACTTTGTGATACATCATTGCCATTTTACTCAGTGATTCTTTATTCTTTCTATACATAAGGTCTTTAATTTTGCTTTATGGAATTTTCGATAATGTATATAAAATATATAAAAAGTGCTTTTATTTAATTTGAAATGTAATGCACCAAAAACCAAAAATATTTCATTTCTTCAACAACATTTTTGGTTGGTGTATGTAACTTAAAAATAAAAGTGTGGGATTTCCATAAATTAATCAATTCATTCATTAGGGTTAAAATAATAGTGATTGAATTAAGTAATTTCTGGATGTCTCAAACTTTTATTTCAAGTTGCATATAATGACTTAAAAAATATTAACCCAAAAAATATCGCCTGGATCTATCATGTGACTTTAGCTTACATATTGTTGGTATTGCACATAATTTTTACCATCTCTGTGAATATTTATTGTATGCTTTAGTAAGTAATAATAGATGCAAGATGGTAGTGCTTATCAAATCCTTATCCTATGCTGTCTTAGTTAAGGGATATTGGATAGGATAGCACAGGATAGGGATTTAATGTGCACTATCATCTGGTATCTATTATTACTTACTGAAATCTGACAATCAAAATAATGTCACTGTATTTTCAGTATACATTAAAAATCTTTTAAAATATGTTTTTATTTATGAAGGCAACATTTCTTTGAAAAAAAGGCAAACAAAAAAAAATTAAGATTCCATCCTCCATTTTTTTAATTTTAATTAACTGTAAATGCTTATTGATGAATTAGTCGTGAAATACAATAAAAAGGTTGTTTTTTTAAAAATATACTGCCCTCTAGTGTGCATCACTGAAAACTTATTAAAACAAGATTAATGCATTTTGAAGTTTTGCTGCCAACATTGTTATGTTAGATAACCTCAAACATTTCATTGTTGCATTGCATTGTCATTGATATCTAACAAGTGTACAAAATCTGAAAAAAAATTGTTTGATAGAAATATATTAAAAATCATTTACAAGCTTTTAACCAAACAAATAAGTAAACAGAATTTATAAGTTAAATCAAAGCTTTTAAAAATATTTTCTTTCTGTAGTTATCTTAATAATTCCTGCTTTTTCTTACAATTTTGGCTTTCTGTTAGCTTTTAGGTTATGCTTTTTATTACAGCCTGAAATTCATTACTATCATTTGTAATGATTATTGGCTTAAAATCAAATATGGTTCTCTATTAGCTTTGAAATTTAAGTTTTTTTGTTTTATAAAGTTATAAATTGGATCTTTGTTGCACTTTTAGCTATCTTTAAGATGAATTTATTCATCTTATGATTTGTCTATAGTAACTTTTATTTTTTTAATGAGTGTGCCATTGGATAATCATAAAATTCATAATATAACCTTTATAAATGTCATATGACCACCTTTTTTACCTTGTACAAGCTATTAACATACTACCAATTCTCCATACAATAGTTTGACTTAGTGCAAACTATAGATAAGATTTAAATGCTTAAACCTCCTGACAATTCCTGATTATCATAGCTTGCACTAGGTGGCACTATTGTATTGAGCAGAGATGGTCTGGGGAGGGGGTAAAATGATACAACTGCACTAGGTCCTGCATTTATCAAAGCCATGTGTCTGAATGACCTACACTTTTTGTGAAAAGCAAAAAATAAAATATTTTATTACTTGCTAAATATAATTACATTTTCTTTTCGTTTTTGCCAAATTTTCATAATTTGAAATCTCTCTCATGTCAAAGTAATACAATTATAGAAGCACTATGCAGTGATGCAAAATTTTAAGTTACATACAATGTTTATGCTTAAATTTTCACAATGTTTTGGTCATGTGTGTGAAATCACAAAAGGTCAAGAATAATTCTCTTCATTAGCAATTTTAGCTATTGAATCAGAATATGCAAAAAAGAATAAATTACAATGATGTTTTTAAAAGATTCACAATAATAGTAAAGAAATTCTCATACATCATGTGACTTAATTTAATAAGCTTGTATTACAAATGTAATATAATGAGCATACTAATAGCTCTAAACAAGCTTTCCCGATAAATGCCACAAGAGAAACCATTTAAAATCTCTATCTAAAATTATCCCTATCTCTAAACCTGTTTCCGACCCATATATCTATTTAAGATAGATAGCTGGATTTGAAGACATATAGATGTCTGAAAATTTCATATTTTCTACTTAATAGTTAAGGATTAGATAAATACTGGGCTTGAGTTGGTATTTTAGATCTAGTATCCAGTGTCCTAGTGCCTCACTGAAGAAAGCCATTAGCTCGAAACTGGTTTGGGGATAGTGATAATTCTAGATAGAGATTTTAAATGCTTTCTCTTGTAGCTTTATCAAAAAAGCTTGTTTAGAGCTATTAGCATGCTCATTATATAACAGATTCACAATAAAACATTCAAAGAAATAAAAATATTTTTTGCATTATATGTATTTTATTTAGTCTTCTCAAATATTCATTCAATAAAATTGCACAACGCTATATTTATAATTTATAAATAATCATAAATAAGTAATTATTTATCCATTATAAATATTAATTTGTGCAATTTTATTTTGAGTAAACAAAATAAAATACGATGCAAAAAGTTATATTTAATTTTCGTGATTTTTTTTTTTTAAAGCAAATTCATTAAAAATAAGTACGAATTTTGTTAATGAGAACCGATTTTGACTTTATTTATAATAATTGTAAAGCAATATATCTTGTCAATAAGGTAATTTCTAAAAAATATCTAAGGATTTTTAGTATGAGTAAAATACCGCCTCCCCCCACATAAAAGCATTTCTGGGGGGGGGGCACATTTTTTCAGCGGGTTCTGGTATGGAAAGTGTTGCTACTTTTATAAATGTCTGATTATAGTGATTAATTTTATGATGGGATTTTTTTTTTGTTTGATATTCGTTGATTTATTTATTTAAATAAAATTATACCGGTATATAAATGGGCATAGTGAGAGTGATACCGTTAAGTACCAAATTATCAACCTATACTATAAATACATTTATGAAGGTCAGTCATATTAACCGAAGTGACAAAATTAAGGTACAAAATGTCCAAGAGGTAGAGATTCTACTAAAATTAAATCAAAATTTAAAATAGATAATGTAAAAAAATATGTTGAAGCAATTATATGAAAAACTATTTATATGCCCTGGTTTTAAATCCCCAATTTATACCAGCGCAATTGAAAAAAAACAGCATTATAAAGGCGGGGTTAAAAGGAAGGGGAAGGGGAGGGGAGGGGGAAAAGAATGCTACCTCTTGTGGATGTACTTTTAAATTAAAAGGGGAGAATCCTCTCATATCATTAGTGAGGTAAATAATATTTTGATATAATTTGTAGTTGGTAATTTATTAATGATGGTGGGGGGGAGGTGGTTGTTCCTGCGCCTTCCTATTACTTTCAGTCTTCCAATAGCTGTTAAATCTAAATCTGAGGGGCAATGAGGCCTTGGATCAATTAAGAGATTTTTGGTGATGGAAAGAAAGGATGACACTACTCTTTTTTTCTTAACTTTTATTTTATATTTAAATATATAGACCTAGCTTTGGGAGCATGAATTAATAAAAAAAAAAAATAAATATTTACTTTTTGTAGTTAATTTATTATTATATTATAAAATGAAATATTAAAATTATTATATTCTAAATTTTTTTATATAATTTAATATAATTTAAGCAAAGATGCGATTTAAACAAAATATTATTTACATACGTTGCTGGTAACTTATATTAACATCTAGAAAATTGCGGTGTAGTAAATCTAAGATTTCGGCTGTAATATCATAAATTAATAACTCAGTGAGTAATAAATGTATATGTTTATATATTCATGCTTTCAAGCCAAGATGCTTAAGACTGGCTTATATATATATATAAAAGTTAAGTAAAAGAGAAGAGTGGTATCATTCTTTTCTTGTCAAAAAATCTCTGTCATGTGTCTAAGCCTGATCGCTCCTCAGACAGCTGTTTTAACAGCTATTGGTTGTCTGAAAATAATAGTAAGGGCATGTGGAAGAATAGCAACCTTCCAGTCATTACTAATCAGTCAGGTAAAATAAACGTATAATAATAATGTTGACCAAATAATATAGATGTATAATAAATATAACTACAGGTTAGAATCGCTAATACAATATTAACTAGTAAATTACTCTAATCGGATTAAAGGTTTAGCAGACTTTTATAAAGTAAGATAATTTAAAGCTCATATTAATATTTTATTCAAAATTAATAATATATTTACAATTGACATTTATTTTAAAAAAATCCTCTAGCGTGTGTCTATAAATGTATATTACATCTTAAAGCACAAAATACTAAACTCAATACTTTGTAGTTATCAAGACGATGAGGTTCAAATTTCCGATTTGATAATAATAAAATAGCCTTCTAATAAATGAATTGTCACATCTATGTGAGAAGGATGGATAAAATAAGAAAATGTGCAGGGGTGATGTGGAGAAGAGAAGCTAAATATCGGAGACGATAGATTGAACTTGAAGAAACCCTCATCCTGCAGTGGATTGATGATGATGATTTTCAGAGAAATGCATATTAGAATATGCATCATGCATGTTTTATGAACTTAAGTTTACTTTTAGTTATAATTTTGCTATATCATTATTTAAAATTTTTTATTTTTCTTTATAATATTTTTAGGATTGTGAATTTTTTAAAAAAATTATTATTATTAATATCTTATTGTTTTTTCTCCCAAATGTCTACTTTCATGTTCCTTTCTCCTTTTATTACTTTTGGCCAATTTTTTGTTTTGTGTTTAAGAATGATCTAAATAACTGCGTCATAAAAGTTCAGATTGATTGAACTCTACTTTTAAATAAAAATATGACGTGATATAAAGAATAAAATTGATCTGGAAGTTAAACAATATGTTGCCAAGATTTATGGGAGATTAAAAAACAAGGCTAGAAAAAAAACCCCAATGGTCTGAAAGTTAAATATGTTGAAAAAAATCACGGGAGATTAAAAAGAGAGGATAGAAAAAAAAAGGTAGAAGATAAATAATATGTTTAAAAGAATTATAGGAGATTAAAAAAAAGAAGAGTTAAAAAAAGAGGGAAAAATAAATAGTAAGTTAAATGTTATGTTGAAAAGAATATATATATTGCTTACAACAGTTCTTTCATATACATTTTAATGCAAACAAATTTTCTTAAAAACTTCTTTATTTTCCTTACAGTTTCGACTGTCCAGCAGTCTTCATCAGAGCTCTATGCTTCACTGCTGGACAGTCAAAACTGTAAGGAAAATAAAGAAGTTTTTAAGAAAATTAGTTTGCATTAAAGTGTATATGAAAAAACTGTTGTAAGCAATATATGAATATATGAAGATATGCAAAGAATGTGAAAGAGAAGAATAAGAGAATATACTTCTGATGATGAAAAGAACTACGGAAGATTTAAAAAAGATTTGAAAAGGGGGGGGGAGGAAGATGAATATTTTTAAAAAGTTAGCCATGGTTTCAGAAAAAAGAATAAATAATAGGAATGTTATAGACTGATCTGAATCAGATTCTTATGTCCTACAAATTCAATTTTGATCTTACAATAGTAATATTTTAAATCTCCTGTATTACATTACAATAGTAATATTAAATTTCAATCCAACATTATATTATAAAAAATTCATCATATGACCCCATAGTAAAAAAAGGTAAGACATAATGCTAGAGATTGGGTGCTTTAAATTCAAAAGAATCAGAGCACTGCTTCCAAACACCCAAACTTCTCAGTGATGAGGGCCATATGCCAAAAATTAATCTGGACCTAATTTATCTTAAGAATTGTAAAGTTTAACATTTTTAAAGCAAATAATTTAATTTTCATGATTGTCAGTGGACTTAATATTAATTTATAAAGAACACTTTAACTAGCAATTACATAATCAGTAAATATCACATGACCTAACCTATTCATTACTTCTAAGTAGCATGTGATGAGATGTGATGCACTGTGACTTCTCCTTATACAGAGTCAGGAATCTCTCAGTAACTATGCCCAGAAAAACTTGTTAGCCACTTTACTGGTCCTTTCCACCCCCAAGTTTTCCCATAATCTGCTCCATCCCATTTCCACAACATAATCTTTGTCAATTTTATGGCCTTCATATCTAAATCCCCCTTATCTTTTCCCAACCCAGCATAAAAACCAATAAGCCACTTTCTGTATAATCACTTTGTTCATATTTATTCTTCCATAACTTCATTATTTGTACCCTTTCTGCTTTCAAGCATTTACATTGAATTAACAGATGCTTAATATTTTCATTGTTGATGTGATGTGATGTATATGGCTTCTCCTTAAACGAAGTCAAGAATATCTCAGCAATTATGCCCAGATAAATCTATTAGCCACTTTATTTTCCATTCCACACTCTAAGTCTTCCCATATTCTGCCTCATCCTATTTCCACAACATAATCTTTGTCAACTCTATGGCCTTTATATAATCCCCCTTATCTTTTCACAAAGCATAAAAACTAATAACTCACTTTCTGTATAATCACTTTGTTCACACCTATTCATCATAACTTCATTATCTGTACCCTTTCTGCTTTCAAGCATTTATAATTCAATCATCAGATGCTTAAGATTTTCTATACCTTCTTTACACAATTTGCACACTAAATCACCCATAGTTTTCCATTTACATGTATATTCTCTTGTTGCTAAAGATCCCGTTCAAACCTTAAACAATAAACTACTTTTCTTACTATTATCATAAATTAACTTACATCCAATATTCCATTCACTTCTATATATATTTAAACTCTTCTTACCCTCCATACTAGTTCTCCATCTCTCCAATTCCCTATTTTTTATTAATGCTTCTATTCTTTTATCCCATTCCTTACCACTATAACACTCAACAATCCTCCTAACACAATCATCCCACCTTTTATACAAGTATACTGATATAAATTCTTTATCCAAGTCTTTTGCATACCACATTAACTTTCTCACCCATCTTGTTATTTGCCCTTTACTCATAACCCAATTAAACACTATTTTGGCTATTCTTTTACTATCCATAAACTGCAATCTATCAAACATTTTCATTTTACTTTTTTTGCATCTCTCATATAAAAATTTGGCCATCCTATTTCTCATTGAATTGCCTCCTTTGCTATCCATATCTCTGCATCTATTGCATGTCTTCCTACTTCCCTTTGTACTTTCTCTAAATAATCTAAAACCCTTTTACTAACACATAATGCATCATTACCATATGTTAATCCTGCTACTGAAACTCCCTTCCATACAATTCTAGCTACATCATATTTATTATATGAAAATACTGTTAGCTTCTTTACTAAAACCCTTTCTTTTCTTTGCTTCATTTACCAATTTTTTCTCCCATTCATGCAAGCAATTTTCCTGATTACATAAGATGATTTCCAAATACCTTTGTCTATCCACCACCCTTAACTTTATATCCCCCAATAAAAATTCTACATCTTCTCTTTCCCCAGTATTAACCATCATTATATTTGATTTTTCTTCACTAAATTTAATACCCATATCTTTACCCACCCTTGCACATGTCCTCAACATAATTTGCATATGTTCTCTTCTTTCTGTTTACAAAAAGATATCATCCGCAAAAAAAAAAAAACTGGACAAAGTATATACTCCCTTGCCACCTATTAACAGTATCTCTATCCCTCTTCCTTGTCTTTCTATGGCTTTCTCCATTTTACTCAAAAATAACAAAAACAAAATAGGTGACATAGGGCATCCTTGCCTTAATCCCATCCCATTTTTAACTTTAACTGATTCTATATCCGCTAATTGGTAAGTATAATAATTATTTTCATATAATTTCATAATAATATTTACTAAAGCTTCATCCATTCCCAAATTGGCTAACCTTACCCATAATCTATTTCTATTTACTCTATCATATGCTTTCTCTATATCTATAAAACTCATATATAATGATCTACCTGAATTTCTACACATCTCCATAAATTGTGTAACTACAAACAAACTATCTCCTATATGCCCACCTGACCTAAAACCTCCTTGCATTTCCCCCACTACATTATTCTCTTCCATCATTTTACAACTCTTCCAGCTACCATATATGAAAAAACTTTATATAAAACTGATGGTACCGCTATCGGTCTATAATTATTTAACTTTCTACAATCCTTACCCTTTTCTTTAAATAATAATCTTATTCTTGTATTACTCCAACTACCCGGAAAAACTCTCTTCTGTGCCATCTTATTAAAACATGATAATAACTTTGCTTTTGCTCTATGCCCTAAATTCATTACCATCTCTGCTGTTCATCCATCTAAACCTCTTGCCTTTCCACTTTTCAATCTCTTCCCTGCCTCATTCAGTTCATTTTTTGTGAACCTAATATTCCCATTACTACCTGCTTTCATGTTTTCTATCACTAATTCCTTCACATATAACATCTTTTCTATATCCATTACATATTTATTTAAGATTCTATCTACCTATTCTCTAGAGCTACACTCTATTCCCGCATCATCTATTGATACTATCTCAATTACCCCACATTTTTGCTTTTAATGTAATTCCAAAATTTTTTACTCCCATCTCTTCCACTTTTATTAATGTCCTCCAACAATTTACTATTTAACTTCATCCTTTCTCTATAATTATCCATTTTAGCCAACTTTTTCTTTTCTAAGTACTTTCCCCATTTAGCATTAATATCGTTTTCACTTTCTTTGTTCTTAATAGCACACTTATATTCTCTTCATGCTTCTTTCCTCTCTTTTACACTTTTACTAACTGTCATTTTTTTATTACTTTTATTCCTCTGCATATTCTCAACTAAAACTCTATTTGCCACTTTTTCTATTTCACCACATTAGTCCTTATACTCATCCCCAACCAACTGCTCCATAGTTTCTTCAACTTTTATTTTATACTCTTCCAACTTATTCTTATCATTCAATCTCCATCCACATCTTTCACTATTGTTTCTACCTTTATTTCTATCCTCCATCACATTACTAACCATTTCTATTACAATAAATTATGATCACTATTACATACTCTCTCTTCATTATCAAACACCTTAATTTTATGTATTTTATTCATTCCCTCTTTCTATACCAATACATAATCTATTGTGTGAAAT
>JAQFVV010007916.1:0-50056 GCA_028023455.1 Epiperipatus broadwayi
ATATACTAATAAGCTTGAAACAAGTTTTTTTATGATAAATTGCAACTACAAGAAAAGGCATTCAACTCAATTTATCTAGGATTGAATCCCTTCTCTTGATTTCACATATTTATAAATGCAAGAGTGATAGTTAATTATTTTCGGTGTAATTACAAATATAAAATAAAAACCAAAAAATGTAAATTATTAAAAAATAACAATCAAATGAATTGATATCATGTGTAAAAATTTGAGCAGTGGGTGGAGTCGAGGAGTATAAGTGCTGCAATCATCTATTATCCCAAATAAGAACAATAGCAGCAAGAAAAAAAAAAAAAAGCAAAGAAACAAAAGGACCAAAAGTAGGAAATCATTGAATTTTTCCAGGATAGTTGACCAAATAGTCTATAAAACAACTAAAAGTATTGTATGCTGCAAGATGAAGTAATCTTCATATGGTCATGCTGAGAGAAAAGTGTGTTGTTAAAACCAAAGCTTAGTGTCAGTGTTTGTTCATTTTCTATCATGTGCCTCCCTGAACACCAGTATCAAGATGCTGTATTATTATATATATTGTACCCTTATTTCTGGGAAAATATATCATAAAATGTGACTAGCTCAGGTAAATAGTTATGCTCGGCTAAAAATGCATATAATTGATAATAAAAATATTCTACATTAATGTTAATTGTTTAACAAGCTCAAATTAATAAAATAATAATAATATGGTTCGGTTTATAAATTAAATAAATAAATATTTATTAAATCGTGAGACTAGGAAGTGAGATACAAGTGGTAATAAAGAATTACATTGAGCCAATATCTCAGGATACTACCTCAATAGCATAAGTACACTATCCCCCCTATTACTATCTCAAATAATAAATCTATAGCATTCTTACGACTTCATCAATAATTAATCAATTCAGATAACACTAATAAATAAATCATAATCTTTTTATTTAAAATAATCTAGCTAAAATAATCTCAGGTTCTTAAACTAATTCAAGTCAATCAAAATTACTGTAGTAAAGCATGATAAGAAATTTAATATCATCCTCAACTATACCTAACTAATAACAATAATAATAATAAATAATAATAATAATCTTCATTGTATGATTTACTCTTATCTAACTTCCCCCATTATAATTCTTATCAACAAAAATAATAATATAACATAATCTTTTATGTTTCATATGACATCGTAAATAAAATATGTGGTAATATCTTATAATCTGAAAAATATATGTGTGGCAATGGTTAGCATTATAACTCTGTGTCATATTATAATAATTAAATTATGACCACAATGATAATGTAAATGTAATTTCTTAATTAAATAACTTTAAGAAAATATTATAATTCTTAAATAATAATTTTATTTTTACTGTGCAAATATTATGTTTTGGTTCAAACTCTCTGTGATCAAGTGTTTGCAATGTGGAAAGAAATTGGCTCAACACACAAATTTAAAAAAAAAGTTTAAGTTTTTTTTATTACAATGAAAATAGCAAATAATTTATTTATAGTTCTAAATAAATCTGGTATCATTACAATTTTCCAGTTTTCTCAAAATTAAATTAATAAAATAAAATATAAACATTAAGTCTTCACTCCGACTGTTAAAATAATTTATCTATTTCACATATTCATCTGAATTCTAATAATAATGATAATAATTAATTTACATAACGTTTCAATATTATTTACCATTAGATGTAATTACGATATTTTTCCTTTAAACATACATCAGTTATGAAGCATAAAACAAAAAATACAAAATAATAATACTAATACTAATATGCATCTCTTAATTTATTCTTCATCACTTAAGATAGCTTATTATAATAATGTTGTTGTTATTAACAAAATATATTTTATTTCAGTTCATTAACAAAATGAGTGGACACAATTGATAATCTAATTGTCATATTAATCTAATATGAAATAGCTGTAAGTGTTAATGTATTTCTTTAACATTCAACAATAACTATGAAATATAGCTTTGCTTCATCCTATGCTGTTTTGTTTTAATATACTATCCATTGAAAAATATGCAATATCTATAAGTTTTAAAACACTTAAAGTTATTCAAAATTCGTGAACAACCTCATTTATCATTTACATACTTTCATAAAATTTATTTTATTAAAAATAAAATATAGAAGATATTTTATGATTTTTTATTTTTAATTCTGTTTGATTCTCAATTTCATTTGTATTTATCCTTATTATCCTCCAAAGTAAGCAAACCTATATGATCCATTTCCAATAACGATCCTTAAACTCTAAAAATTATCTGTCATTTTCCATTAAAATACAATTCTGTATGATGTAATACTTAGAAAATCATGATAGCGAACAGAACTGATGCGTAGGTAGAGGGACAAACTAGACATTCAACTCAATAGTACATATATTAGATAGTCATCATGGTACAATGTATAAATAAAAGAGAGGCATGGCTTATCTGTCTAATAACCTCCACTACAAACAACAATGTCCAAGCTATTTCTTCAGCTTTCTGGAACATCAATATTCAATATAAGGTAAACACTGTCCATGAAAAATATACAAGCTACAGGGCTCCATTATCTGTACCTTCATAATTATTAAGATTATAAAGATTATTCCTATTCCCATAACAAAAACCTACATTAAAAGCACCTCTTTGGTTTCATGTTTAAATTACTTCCAAGTCACTACGCTTTACAAATTTCTTTATAGATTTATCAATCTACATCGACAATAATTCTGATAAACATATTCAAAATAACAAATAAAATTCACCTATAAATATAACGATCTAAACTGTTCTACAAGAAAAGGTTATTTCACTTTCTTATCAAATATTCTTGAACAAAAATACAAATGACTATTATCAATACTTTAAACATTTAAGAAATACTAAAGTTCTTTATAAAAAGAATGATATAATTATTCATTATTAAGTTGTATTATACCAGTAATATGGAATAAAAGTATGCATATTTTTTATAATAAATAAATTCTAACTTCTATAAGTTTAATGTGTGTATAATGTATTCACACATACTTATACGTTCATACAATAACATTATATAATAAGTCGTCGATAATATAAATAAAAGAAAGAAAAATACATCATAACATTATTAATATTTACAACTATTACCTAAGTGATATTTCTACTTGTCAATCACTTATATGGTGTTTTCTGGTCCACAATCAAAAAAATAAAACATTGCATAATATAACATTCATTCCATACTATCGAACTTAAAATATTAAACTCCTTAAATCATTAAAATATCTTTTATAAAAATTACAATATTATTGGAATTAATCATTTATGTATCCTATCCTATTCTAATTATAAATAAAATTAAAATTAATACTAAAGTTAGTTTTAAAAATAAGTCAAAAACATATCTACGTATAAACTTCAATGATGAATGTTCTTTTAAAATAAAAAAAAATGTTTTTATTTCCTCAGGATTTCTTTACCAACTCTTTATGAGTGATTGAAATTCTCAACACTTGTTGCTATGCTTTTGTTTGAACACTTGATGATGAAGTTACTCTCTTCCCTGAAAATGATGCATGCTCCATAGATCCCATCTAAACATAATGAACGAAGGTTAAAAATAAATGAGAAACAAAAGTGAAAGTCGACTTCTAGAAATCTACAATTATTGGTAAAAATAATCACTGATCTGTTCTGAAAGGTTTGTAAAAATAATAGCTCATTGTCTCTATTATTCAGAACAGTGATTATTGAAATAATTTAAACTTATAATATTTAAAAAATAACACTTTGAAGTTTCCTTCCTTAGGATCCTATGCCGGCCTACAGTGTCTTCGACATGGTGATGTGAATTTGGACATCTGGATATGATTTTTGCACATTTTAAAAATATTTCCAAGAATTCATATTTACTTATTACTCATAATTCTATCATATATAGAATTTTATTGTCAGGATAATCATTATTACTTATCCAAGGATATTTCGTTTCTGTTATTAGTTCCAATTATTAGTCTTCCCAAAAGTTATTATAATGCATGTAGTCTTTTTTAAAAAATAATAAAGACTTGTCAAATAAGATACTTTAAATAACTGTCCCCATTTTATTATTATTTTTATGACAATTTAAAATAAATTATTAATACTGTTTTCTTCCAAAAAGAAAACATTTTCTGCATTTTTACCTTAAAATAATTTTTACTTTCATCTTATTGAAAAATTTCAAGTTTTACCGTATTATTTTCCATTTCCAATATGACTATCTTTCCTAAAGAAAATACATTACTATTTTAACTTTCCAATCAATTTTCTTGTTCAGCTCTTCACATAATGTCCAGTATATAAATTTAGTGGATAAAATAATTCTCCCTGTTAAAATTATTAATACTATATCAACTTCTACTTCAAATTTTTTTTATACAGGTAGGTATTTCTTTTCGGTACTTCCATGTTTATGCGACGTTTAATTAAATTTTGATAAAAAGTCTAGTAAGGGAATTTAGATGCCTAGCAATGCATAATTTAAATAATAAATGTATAATTTATTTACAATACTCTCTTTGCTAAGTAATTCAATTGGTACACTTCTCAGTTTCAAATAAATTATTAGAGAGCTAATATAGCACTGAATTGACTAACTTTTAAACAAACTTAATTAACAGAAGCAGGACAAATTGACAGAAGCACAGAGAAAATAATTGAGCACCTGTATTTATATCCAAATAAATACATCATTTGATTGGTGGATTAAACTTTCACCTGATGGTTTAATTTACATATAACTTTGATATTACACAATTAAAATTAAAAATAAAATAATGACTCATTCTTTTTTTAAAAAATATTACTTAAAATATTAATGTTAAATATGACTTGCTTTATTAATTCTTATTAAAATAACTAAATATTTTAAAATGTCTTTTAAAAATAATATTCTATCAATTTATCCTACCTTTAGTTTTTAATGTATCTATTTTTCTTTAAAACAAAATATTTAATTTTTATTAACTGCATTCATTTTTTAAAACTATTTAAACATTTTATGATAACTAATTTTAATATTTTATCTTGTGATAGATAGATAAATATCTTTAATTCTACAGTGTAATTTTAAAGTAATTTTGAAAGTTTGTTAACAAGAAACTTGTAAGCACACGTGTATGGATGTTTACATGTCACATGACTTACAATTCCAGACATAATATGTATCCAATTATGTCTGGGAAAATTAAATATTTAATTGTAACAATTATTATATTAAAGAAATAATATAATAATATAATTTAGAATAATAATTTTGATACCATAAAATGAAATATACATTTTTCTACCACAAAGACTACTTTTAAAACATATAATATTAAATATAATTATTAAATATAATTTATACTGTAAAATATAATATTTATTTAATTATAGGTTATTGCCTTTAAAATTCAACTTTTAATACATAGTTTAAAGATTTATTACTGTACTATTTTATTATGGCCAGCTTTCCCAACCATATACAATTTATACCTTTAGCTTTATTTAACTGTTTTAAATTTATTTAGGACAATTTTAGGCATTAAATATTTTTATCTTACTTTAATTAAGCTTTTAAAAAGATTGTCAGCATAACATAGTCATTATACCAAGAGAACGCATCTTAAATTTAAATTTTTTTAGTAAATTGATATAATAAATTTATTCTGACCTAAAGAAAATGGAACAATATATATATATATATATATATATATATATATATATCTGTTTTCCATTTGCTGATGTGTTTATTTGCCATGAACTAAATCTACAGAAACAGACCTCACAATAGTACACTAAACCAGAATGAAGCAACCAGGTACTACTGATAGACCCAATATGAATCTGACAGTATCAGAAGACAGGGGTGATCACCAAGATTCTGCATTAAAAAAAAAACCTATATAAATACATCTAGACATCATTAATATAACTTAAATTTTATTTCAAGTATTTTCTAGATAGAACTTTTAAATGTCATATATATATATATATATATATATATATATATATATATATATATATATATATGATTGTTTAATATATTGTAGTGTGAATAAGTGTTCATATTTTTTCTGTTATAAATGTTCCGTATGTTTTTTTTAAAATAAATAAGTTGCAAATTATTGATGTGGTTTAAGTTTCTCTCTCTCTCTCTCTCTCTCAATTTATGGATGGGTAAATAAATAATCTTATTTAGATAGTCTGTGTTATGATGATCCCATGTTTTAATATCTTGCCAAGGATCAAGTGCATGAATCATGTTAATGTCATCTCATGGGGTCCAGTCTAAAAATGAATGGTGCCTATAGTGTTAAAACCTATTAAAGATATCTTTATGAGATGAATCCCACTTCTTGCAGTCATAGAGGTTGTATCTTCATTTAGAAAGGTGACTGTAATCTGTATACTTTTTATCAAATCTTGTTGTGAATGGCGGATATGGTTAATATGTAAGTATTGATCACATTTACACTTCTGCTTGAAAAACAGTGTCGTAAAATGAAATGTCAAAGATTAATATGAGCTAATAATGTAAAACAATAGATAATAAGTATAATTCTAAAAGAATGATTAATTATATGCATAAAATATGTAAAAGTAATGTTTTTGAGATTAGCTCATGGCATTTTTTTATTTCAAATATACAGTAATTGAATAGACCTCTAGCTTCGGCAGTGATAATGTATTAATATTTGTTCTCTTTCATATATCAGAATGATTATCTTTTTACTAGAAAGCATGAATTTATTTCATCATATATATATGACTTATAAGTAGAGTAATTGAGTGACTGATACATCTGGTATGAATGTGAAACTTTTAAATCAATGATCATGTCTTCTTAGGTTTAATGTTATCTTATCTATATTGTGATAGTATTTCATATTTTAATCTGCATATTATGTTTTATAATATTTGTTTTATTAACCACATATTTAATGTGTATATATTTTTTAGAAACGTCACTCAACGGATAATAAGGGAAGATATAAAACTCCGCCAACTGATACAGAGAAAATCTCTCCATAAATTCAGAATATTAATTTATATCTTTTTTAGATTGTTATATAAAT
Source organism: Epiperipatus broadwayi (assembly GCA_028023455.1). Taxonomy (NCBI): domain Eukaryota; kingdom Metazoa; phylum Onychophora; class Udeonychophora; order Euonychophora; family Peripatidae; genus Epiperipatus; species Epiperipatus broadwayi. Next base: position 7,090 of record JAQFVV010007916.1, read on the forward strand.
GTTAATTTAGGAAAATTAAAAATAATAATATGAAGAACTTGTTGATACATTTTTGAATTTAGAATGAAGCATTAAATTAGTCCAGAAGTGACTTGATAAACTGGAAATAATTAGTTAAAAAAAGAAATTACCGATTATGCTTGTTTGTTGAGTTTTCATATTATTATATAAATAACAATTTACCAAATATACGAAATTAAACGGACACTAACGAGTTCCATAATTTTCTTACTTAAAAACAAATTTGTCTAACATAAGCATCGAATGACATTGTTATATAATCCACTTTCATTACTAGACTTATATCTGCGCTATTGATTTAAAAAAGATATAAAATGGAAATTTCTCACTAAGTCCTAAGTTCAGAAATTTGAGTTTCATGATGTAGAGATTAAATAGCACTACATCTGGTATTAATTTATTTCTGTATTGCAATAAATGGTGACTAATACAATTTTTGAGCAAATGTATTGAGCTTGTTAATTTATCTAATTCTTAATACATTTCTTTTGGTAGATGTATCAATAATTTTGTAAAAATTTGTATAAGAGATGGAATGTTTTTTTTTTATATTTTCCACGTAACCCACAACCAGTTTATATATTTATTTCCCTTCCATAGTATTTTTATTATGAACTATTTCAATTCAATTTAGTCATGGAAATGTTTTCTATCAACTGCTAATTATGAACGGTTTTATATATTTGTTTTTCAATATGTAAGTTTATATAAATAAAGTCTTAAAAGAAAATGGTTTTTAATTTTTTAAAAAAAGTGTAATTGTTTCAGTAAAATATCTATGTTAAATACTTGCATTATATTTAACAACGGTTGTTTTTTTAGAATTTTTCTTAATATAAATTCAAAATTGCAATTTATAATCAGATCTGATGTCATATTTATATGTCTAAGCAAGTGAGTTTTATAGCATTCAAATCTTAGTTTTTTTATAATTTTAAGTTGTTCACTTAAATAGTATAAAGCTGAAAATGACGGCTTCTTGATATATAAGAACATTAGTTCCAGTTTTTAATCATAATTAATTGAACAGACATGATTAAATTAATTTAATATCTTTAAAATTTGCAACTCAAAGACGTTTATTTAGAAAATAAAAATGGGTTGATTAAATTGTACTTAAAAATACAAAACATGGTTCTAGAGAAAGCTGGGAATATATCTATTGGAAGGGAATAAACAATCACATAAAAAAGTCATGTGATATTGTAATTGATGTTAATTTTTATTTAGACCATTCTTGAAGAGATCTAGAGTTGTCATATAAATGAAGTCTCAAAATTATATAAAGAAAATGATCAGGTGTTCAATCCATATAGTTATGTATATAAACTGGCTTTGGCTTATTATGTACAACTACATCAAACAAAAATACCTGCAATTCTTGGGGGAAATTTCGAATTATCTTGTCCACATTCAAAATCAGATCATCTGAATGACAAAATTATAGACTTTACTGCATCATCACTCCTATTATATATTCACTTGTTCTGGCGATTTGACATTTCACAAGAGACCAGGAAAAATAAAAGATAAAAAATGAAAAAATGATGGTATGCAGGTCTACCACATAATTCAAGAATGAACATTTTAGAATTATTTACTACTATATTTGCAAAATACAAAACAGATCTTATAAATAAACTGTATCTATTATTAGAAAAATATGTGAGTGTAATTGTAATTTTACAAATAAGGCAAAAAGAGAATCAGTTCACATGTTTGTATATTGTACATTTTTACCTTAATTTAAGATAATACTTGCCCTTAATGTATTGGATGCATAAAAATATTTTTAATTTAAAAAGCACTTGTATCACAATAGAAAATTTATCCCTTCCATTTCATATATCTGCTTCTTCTATTTCATTTCTTATATACATAGTTATTAGCAGACTCTCACATCGTTCCTATCCTGATTCCATATTATTAATTGCTATATGATATTTCACAAGGATATAGTCTTTAAATTACATTTTGCTGATGCCTTGTAAATTTTTTAAGTCTATACTGGAGATCTCATCATCAATCATATTGTTTATTGTCTGAATAATTGGTTCAGTGAAGAAGAAAGTTTTCAGGAAGACTGCTGGTAACCATTTGAATTATTGGGCACCAGAATGTCTCAGTATATCACTTCTAATATTTTTATTTGTTATTGTATCTTCATCAGAATCTATTAAATCATAGTTGTTTGCAGGAGCCAATTTGTAAAAAGTTGTTTATAGCATTTTATTATTCTTAAATCAGAGTGAGATACATTATATGCCAAAAAAATAAAATACTATTCTGCTATGAAAATGTCTTAAAATTTTAATGCAGTGAAGTTAATTAAAAAGAAAATTTGATATAATTCATCTGGAAACATAATTTTTAATATTTTTGACAATTAAGTGCTGAATCATAAGTAATATTAATTCAAAATAAATGAATAGAAAATAAAGAAAACCTGTAGGTAATCAATTAAAAAAATTATAGAGACAAAAGTAACTTTTAAGGTCTTCATTTGTAACTACCAAAAAAGATCAAAAATCATATAAATGCATATCTTTAATACCTGCATTTCAATGTGTGTAAATTGGGAATCCAAAGGTAGAATTCACTCTATGTAGTAAATGTACTGAGACTAATTATAATAAAAGTGGAACAAACTTAAATTACTATAATTTTTGCATTTAATTTCTGTAATAGGAATATAATTGGTTCTGATTAGCTATAACATTTTAACCAGTATATATACAAATTAAAAAAAAAAAATTGAACCCATCAGTAATTACATTTACACTTGAGTTATAAAACATATCACATGAAGATAATTATAATTGAACATTTAATTGATGAAGTAACCTGATGATTCTTATTGCTAACTTAATTACCCTTTATTTTAACAAAGTTATTTCTTTTTCCTACTGATTAAAGGATAGCACAATATTTCACAATAAAAGAAAAAAACTAAGATTAGCTAAAATCTTAGATTAGAAATTATAGTAATAATATTTCTGTAGTGTAATTTTCACTACCCAATTTTATCACAACGTATGAACTGGTTTCTGTGCACTTTTAACACTTGGTAAAGGTATGCAATCATAAACATATTGTACCAGTCGAAAAACCCACCACCTACACTGCAAGTCGGATTCAAACTCAGGCGGTTCAAACTGAATTTAAACCCAACTCACCAGCTCAGATTAGTAGAAATCTAATTAGACGGCACAGTGCTATGCGCCAAGAAACTAGCTCAATGGTTGGTGAGGATCAGAGACCCCTGAACTGACATTAATATCTGATGATAAACTGAATAATAATAAATTAAAATCGAATCATATGTATATGTTCGGGTTGCCAACACAGACAGCGAGTATCAACATTAAAATAATTATAAAAGAATTAAGAACTAAGAAACCAAGTGTGTTTAGAAAATATTTAATAATAATAATTTGTTTTGTTTGAATTTTAAATAAAGATTAAAATTAATTAATTCTAGTCCTTAAACAAAGTTTATAACTATAATACGAGTGGCGGTCCTTATTATATGCCAATGAATATTACACAATATTTGAAAGTTTATGTCTATGCCCCCAACAAGAAATAAAAGGCAGATAAAAGTATTCATTAGTAAAGGGAATTTTTACTCTAATTTTATACGAAAGAATGTGATATTTATTTTCACATTCGCAAATCCATTCATGAAGAGCAAGATACGTATTTTAGGGCATAAGTTTAATCTTTATTAGAAAACTTATTTTGAGATATAACGGAGAATTTGTTGGACTTTAATTTAAATCACTTCATCACGAATTACGAGCATCAGAGCAGGCTTTACTGGAACTGAGAAGTAAAAGGTACTGACGTCTTATGAGCTATAAGAAAAAATGAATGTGAAAGATGATGGCTTGCCGGTGATTTAAAAAGGAGAAGCAGTTTGTGTTTACAAGTCTTTAATGCCCTATGAGGAGACGTGAAACACGGGGAAAAACCAGGCCGGGTCATAGCCACGAACCTTTGGTGTTCCAATTATAATATGAGCAAGTGAGGAAGTGATTTTTTCCTATGGAATTAAAGTAATAATAATATCATCGAGAACAAGCCTATGAAACAGGAGATGGCTCACGTCAGCAACGTTCGGAAAAATGATGACTTGGTAATCATCATGGTTAATGAATAAAACCTATTTATAAAGAATGCTCGATGTGATGACCTGATCAAATTAATTAAAGTCAAACGAGCTTGTAAGTAAAATTATTTTAAAGCATTATAAAATTATATGAATCAAGCCTCAAACATCGTGCTCTTCCTGAATATTAATATATATAGTAAAAAACAATTTGAATTAGAATGTATTTAGCTGATTCCTTTATCGACCCTTTTTCAAAACCATTTTAGATTATACGTGAATAAATAAATATTGGTGAATACGAGAGAAAACATTTTAACATGTGGATATATAAACATTTGTAAATTAGATAGGAGCTGGGGCATAGATTAGAAACGGAGCTAATAATTTATTATTAGCCAATTATAAAAATAACAAACATTTAATAATTTCTTTCGACTCGATGATTAATAGAACTGTATAAATTTAGTTCTAATGGGCGAGAATTATTATCAGATTTAATATTATATTATTTGCGTGAGGCAAATAGAATAAAGGAGCTCATCGAGTCGAAGGATTATTGGCATATAATTAATAACAAACGACATTAATAAAGCACACAAATATATATATATATAATATAATAAATGAACCACCTAGTAAGAAAAGAGAAAGTTTAAAGACTAGAAGTTGAAAGAATTACGATATAAGTTTACAGTAGCATGAATAAAAGGTTTTATAAAGACTATTACATTAAAGAATAAAAGAGCTCTTAAAGGGAGTGCAAAGTAAAGTTCGGAAACTGGCCAGAAAATTTAAGGTTAATTATGGAAATATATTACCCATTTCTTCCGGGCTAGATCCTTAATTTGCATGACTGAGTTGGTAAAAAAACGTAGGCACCATTTGATTGATTACTTGAACAGCATTTTATTTGATTTTATTTTGGGAGCATGATTTGTCTGGAAAGAATTTAGCAGCTTCATTGAAGATTCTCAAAGGGCTGCAGGAACCGTAGCCAAATTTCTGATGTTTTAGCCCTTCACCATAATCGAAACACTATTTGAATTCATGATTTTGAACAGCACATAATTTACTGGCACTTTTCTGCAACAAAGATGGCTTCTTTTCAAACTTTTCAGAGCTATATATCTGTCCTCTGATGCCTTCAGGCTAGCGCTTCTTTCATTATCAATGTTTTTAGATTTACTGGTTGTTTTTAGATACATTCCTTCGATAAGGCTTTCAAACTCATTAACTTGAATTCATTTTCTAATTAGAAAATGAATTCTTAAAATCAGAAAATGATTTTAATTAGGAAATCCTTATCTTTTTTTCTAATTAATAAAGCTTTAACTGTTGTTTTTGGAAAGGGAAAATCTGAAAGCTTATCGAAAGAATGTAGCTTTTAATCAATAAAACGTTAACAAATTATTTAAAAATAAAATCAAACATTCCCGATGCAATGAAACTTTTAAACAATTATATATATTTAAATATTTACAAATATATATGCACAATCAATGCAGTTATAATATATAAATTCATGAATAATTCTATCATGAATTTATTAATAGAATTGATCAATTTAAATCTGAAACTAATTAATTTTAATACGCATTTATGAAATAAGTTATTCTTTATGCAAATTAGCATGGATTGAACGTATAAAGCCCCATTGCATCAGAAATTTAAGGTTAGTACTAGGGTTTGAAGTAGGCTTATGGCTAGATGTCATGAAGCTAGGATCGAACTCAGATCCGACTGCTTCAATATGGCCATAGACAGGTAAAAAAGTCTGTGATCCCCAAGATGCACATTTTGTGCCATGCTCAACCAGAACTCATCAGTTTCACAGACCGCAATCTATCTATCTATCTATCTATCTATCTATCTATCTATCTATCTATCTATCTATCTATCTATCTATCTATCTATCTATCTATCTATCTATCTATCTATCTATCTATCTATCTATCTATCTATCTATCTATCTATCTATCTATCTATCTATCTATCTATCTATCTGTCTATCTGTCTATCTGTCTATCTGTCTGTCTGTCTTCCTGTCTGACTGTCCATCCGTCGGTCGGTCTGTCGGTCGGTGTGTCTGTCCATCTATCTATCTATCTATTTATCTATCTATCTATCTATCTATCTATCTATCTATCTATCTATCTATCTATCTATCTATCTATCTATCTATCTATCTATCTATCTATCTATCTATCTATCTATCTATCTATCTATCTATCTATCTATCTATCTATCTATCTATCTATCTATCTATCTATCTATCTATCTATCTATCTATCTATCTATCTATCTATCTATCTATCTATCTATCTATCTATCTATCTATCTATCTATCTATCTATCTATCTATCTATCTATCTATCTATCTATCTATCTATCTATCTATCTATCTATCTATCTATCTATCTATCTATCTATCTATCTATCCATCCATCCATCCATCCATCCATCTATCTATCTATCTATCTATCTATCTATCTATCTATCTATCTATCTATCTATCTATCTATCTATCTATCTATCTATCTATCTATCTATCTATCTATCTATCTATCTATCTATCTATCTTAATGGAAATAATAAATATATGAACTCAAGGAAAAATAAAAATATAAAAATAGTAATTAAAAACACACAATTACTTTTCTATAAAGCTGCTTTAATATTTCAACCAGAAGACTGGTAACATATTATTGTTATGAAGATGGTTCAAGGAAATACCATTCATGATTTTAAATGATATATCTCCAACTATAACAATTGTAAAAGTATGAACTTGCTATCTTTAATAGAATGTAATAGGTGATTGAGTTGTTACATAGACGATCCAGAAAACAGGCTACATCCTAGAATAACCGACTATAAGTTTGATGTTTTACATAAAGATGAAGATAGACCAATTTCTAAACATTTTAATTTACCTGACCAATTTATTGATGATTTAAAACTGGTTATATTGTAAGATAATTTTTCTTCCATGAGAGAAAGGAAACAGAAGAAAAGTTTTTTTTATCTTTAAATTTAAGACATTACATCCTCATGGTCTGGATATGAATATAGGTACTATCACATACTTGAATTACCTAGTTTTCTAGAGATTTTTTTTTTCTAGGGAATTTTTATTTTATTTTATAGGAGGACTAGTAAGAAATATATGTATAAGAATAGTAAATATATATATAATGGTTTTTTTGATGAGTATATATATATAATAGTATATTTTTATAGTTTTTTAATGTAATAATAATAATAATATATAATATATATATATATGTTAAAACGAAGATTTGCACGGGTTAAATATATAAAATACATATTTTGCGGGTTCATCCGTGTTAAAAACTTTTAATATCAATATAATGACGTTTCGACTTGGTCACACAAGCCATCCACAGAGTTATAAAAAGGTAGAAAAACGGTTGTAGAGGCGCTACAATCACTGGTTTGAATAAAACATTAAAAATCCCACCAATAGCAAAAATGTTAAATTTAAGAATGTTTTTTAAAGAAATCTTTCCAAATAGGAGGAAGTTTGCACGTATCATCTCGCTTATTGATACAATCTGGCCTTTTAAGTATCTCAATGGCTTCTCTGATTTTGCATTGGTAGAGATTATCACATCTGGATATGATCCTGGTACTAGAAAAATCTATTTTATGACCTGAATCTATAGTATGGAGTGAGAGTGCTGATGATGATGAGTGTTGTTTAACTGCATTAGCATGCTCATCTCTCCTAACACTGATGCGATGATTACTCATACCTATGTAAGAAGCTTTACAATTTTTACATGAGATTTGATAGACACCATGAGATTCAAGAGGATTGAATCCTTAGGCTTGGTTATTATATTGCTGATCTTTTGATGAGCAGAAAATGCTGTATCTATATTATAGCGTTTTAATATACGTCCGATACTGTCTGTAGTTCCTTTTACATATGGAACACAAATCCTAATAGCTGACTTATCATCTTTTTGTTTCCTATTTTGTCTATTTTGGGCTTGAAATAAGGCTTTTTTTATAAATTTGTAATTATAACTATTTGCTAATAAAACACTATTAATATGATTTATTTCTTCTTTCAGATGTGTGTCATCTGAAAGGTTAATTGCTCTATTTAAAAGAGTTTTGGCTACAGAAACTATCTGAGTTGGGTGATGATGAGAATGGAAATGTAAATATCTGTCTGTGTGTGTATCCTTTCTGTAAATAGAAAAAGATAAACTATTTGGTGTTCTGGTGACTAGAACATCAAGAAAAGGGAGTTTTCCATCAGACTCTGTCTCCATTGTAAATTTAATATGAGGATGCATATTATTTAAATGTAAGAAAAAATCATCTAATGTATTTTTTCCATGTTGCCATATGACAAAAGTGTCATCTATGTATCTGAGCCAAATGAGAGGTTTTAAAGATGATGATTCTAAAGCACGAGTTTAAACTCGTGCTTTAGAATCATCATCTTTAAAACCTCTCATTTGGCTCAGATACATAGATGACACTTTTGTCATATGGCAACATGGAAAAAATACATTAGATGATTTTTTCTTACATTTAAATAATATGCATCCTCATATTAAATTTACAATGGAGACAGAGTCTGATGGAAAACTCCCTTTTCTTGATGTTCTAGTCACCAGAACACCAAATAGTTTATCTTTTCTATTTACAGAAAGGATACACACACAGACAGATATTTACATTTCCATTCTCATCATCACCCAACTCAGATAGTTTCTGTAGCCAAAACTCTTTTAAATAGAGCAATTAACCTTTCAGATGTGTCTCATCTGAAAGAAGAAATAAATCATATTAATAGTGTTTTATTAGCAAATAGTTATAATTACAAATTTATAAAAAAGCCTTATTTCAAGCCCAAAATAGACAAAATAGGAAACAAAAAGATGATAAGTCAGCTATTAGGATTTGTGTTCCATATGTAAAAGGAACTACAGACAGTATCGGACGTATATTAAAACGCTATAATATAGATACAGCATTTTCTGCTCATCAAAAGATCAGCAATATAATAACCAAGCCTAAGGATTCAATCCCTCTTGAATCTCATGGTGTCTATCAAATCTCATGTAAAAATTGTAAAGCTTCTTACATAGGTATGAGTAATCATCGCATCAGTGTTAGGAGAGATGAGCATGCTAATGCAGTTAAACAACACTCATCATCATCAGCACTCTCACTCCATACTATAGATTCAGGTCATAAAATAGATTTTTCTAGTACCAGGATCATATCCAGATGTGATAATCTCTACCAATGCAAAATCAGAGAAGCCATTGAGATACTTAAAAGGCCAGATTGTATCAATAAGCGAGATGATACGTGCAAACTTCCTCCTATTTGGAAAGATTTCTTTAAAAAACATTCTTAAATTTAACATTTTTGCTATTGGTGGGATTTTTAATGTTTTATTCAAACCAGTGATTGTAGCGCCTCTACAACCGTTTTTCTACCTTTTTATAACTTTGTGGATGGCTTGTGTGACCAAGTCGAAACGTCAGTATATTGATATTAAAAGTTTTTAACACGGATGAACCCACAAAATATGTATTTTATATATATATGGTTTTAGGTTGTTTTTTGTTAAAGTTTTTTTGAAAGAATTTTTTTGTAATTTTTTGTACAAAGTTTTGTATAGTTTTGGCATATGTAATTCTTGTAAATTTATTTATATTATACATACACGTATTTGAATAATTAATTTGTGCTTGTAAAATATTTTTTATTTTTATTTTTGTAGGGTTTTGTAAAGTTTTCTAAGTATTTTATAAAATTTTTATAAGAATGTAATTACTGTGTTTTTGTTAAAAAAGGATGAGATATTTATCAGTTGGTTGATTGATAAAAAATGTTGTATAAACAATTTTAGCTTATAGGAATTAATTTTATCTGATATGTAAATGTTTGTATATGTTAGTGTTTAAATTCTGGAAATAATCATTTTGCTGTGCTTTCTGATGAAAACCAGTCTGCTGGTTGAAATATTAAAACAGCTTTATAGAAAAGTAATTGTGTGTTTTAGTAGTATTTTTATATTTATATATATTAATAAATATATTTCTCTACAAGTTGTTAAAAGTGGATAGGAGCCAGTCCTTACCTTGTGTGAGAATGGTGTAATAAAATTACATTACATAAATATTAGTCTATTGAATGACTAATAAAAATTATTAATATAATTAAAACCTTCTTTCCCTTTCCTTATAAAAATGGGAAGATCCCATACATTTTAAAATATTGAAGGAAAGCATAAAATTAAGAAAAGCATGTTTCCATAAAAAAACCTAAAATTAATATTTATTATCAAATATTACTGATCATAAATAATTATTTCAAAGTGTAAATATAAATGTATCATCAACTATACCTTTATTTACCATGGTTTTATTTTTTAGACTTTCTTTTGTATTTATAATTTTTAATTTCTTTCATGATGCTTTTTTTAAATTTTCCAATAAGTAGTTCAAATAATTCTTTTTCATGGAAGTTTTTTTTATTATCTTGTTTCTTGTTATAGCTTGAAATTTTGATTATAATTATAACTTCTAATTTAACACAAATTTCCAAAGTAGGTTAACACAAGTTACATTTATTCATTTTACAATAAAATAATTTTCAGGTTAAGTGAATACAGACTGAAGCAATCATGATTTTAGACAAACATACAAGGCTTGTTGCAAATATCTTCCATGGGTACTCAACTTTTTCTATATTTCTTTTGGTTAAATAATTTACATGGTTATGTTGATAATACCCTTAGCTAAAGTTTATCACATGATTTCCTTCAAATCCATTTCAAGAAAGCATTTTTAACAATTAGTAGTGAGACGAGCATTAACTCAGGCTCCGACTACAAGCCAATCTTTTCATTGCTCAATTTTCAAACCTGAACTACTGCTGCATGTTTCTTTTCAATTGTTGGATCAAGAATGACTGTTACTATTACTTTTCTTCTCAGCAACTGATTAAAAAAATATTTCCAACTGCACATTGAAGCCTTCTGCTTTAACCTGCATCCTATTTCATTTTTGGAATGATCTTTTTATTCATCCAATCACACAATATCTCAGACATTAAATCTTGACCTATTGGTTCCAATTTTACAAAAAAAATATTTTATTACTTTTTTCTCAGTTACTTAAACAGTTTTCATCATACAATAATGATGGAAAAATTCTGCTGTAGTTATTTTTTATTAATTAGTAGAAGTATATAATATTTTAATTATAGTTTAATTTTGAAAAAAAAAATACATTTTGTTTTAGAGAAATAAAGAGAGAGAAACAAACGAACTTTAATTAATTAAAAAGGGCCTAATTTATTTTCTTCTCTTCTTTTAAAATGTGATAAATAATCTTATTTAAAATTTTATTTATCTTTCTTATTAATACTTTTTAAAGTTTTATTTATTTTTGTATCTCTTTTACTACTATCCTTAACAATATGTAAATAATTATATTCATATTACTTAAAAATATCTGAATTTTTCAATATTATCAACTAAGAAATGTAACTCTTTTTAAAAGTTGATAATTGTTGTTATAAAAAAAACATGAAAAAATAATTCTTTTCATTTTTTCCATTCTGAACATATTCATTTATAGAAGCTAGTAATGTTGAATGTGACCAGAGATTGCCATTATATATATATATATATTATAACGGGCACACATGCCGTTACATTATTTTTTTAAAAAAATTAGACATTAAAAATAAAAGTTCGCAAATAAAAATTTGTTTTTCAAAATTAAAAATTAAAAGTCATCTAAACTCTATATATATAAAATCACACAGATGAAAAATTATTAAAAGAAAACTTTATTAAAGAAAAGGAATGTATTTTAAAACTAAATTTTCAGAAAAAAAAGAACTTAAAAGATTTAAAGATAAAAAGAATGTACAATATTTTAAGTAATTCTATTGTGTAAAATGGAAATGATTATTTTAATTAGTCCAAGTGAACTAGCCTTTGGAAATTTCAAAATGTATAATTAAAGGTCAGATAGGAAAGAAAAAACAATGGGAACAGAATGGCTATTAAAAGAAATCCCCCAGGAAACAGACCTCAACGAAAAGACCATCATCATCATGACGTAATGTCCACAGGAGCTGAAAGTTTAATATAAAAAGAGATAAAAAGAAGTGTGAAGAGAGGAGTATGCTATATGTGTTAGTGTGGAGAGAGTTGAAGGAGAAGAGATTGAAAGATGCACTTTCAATTCCTTCAGTTTTTCTAAAAAAAAGACATCGTTTTCCATATTGCGGACTACAGGCTATCACGACCCAGAGATAAAATACCAGCTAAAGTAAAAGACCTCCAGATGAATCAATAAAATGACCAACAACATACCAGTCTCCCCAGGATGTCAGGACAATTAACACTGGAACCCAAATTGAAATCAATGGTTTAAAGATGAACGTTTCTAAAACAGTAAGAACTATATAACCAATGAACATTTTCAAAATAGTAAGAACTTTAATTCCAAAACCTTTTCTATATTTAATAGAAATAGAATCCTATCTGACCAATGTAAATTATTATTAATAACTAATTTTATTTGATGCATTTTTTAAGTCATTTCCATTAAGTTATTTGTTTCATTCTTTTAAGTTTTTATGATTTATTTCTGTTAAACTAAAGTTAATAAATGTTAAATTTAAGTCGGGTGTAAATGGCTGCATAGATTTGTAAAGTTATATTAGTTTAACTAAGGGAGGGTAAATCTTAGGTTATTTGTTTTGTAGTTAAATTGGGTTAATAGATTGGATATATTGGTGTAATTAGTAAATGCAATATGAGATCCGCTACATGCAGGATCACATTATACATCACACTTGGCAAAGTAAGCCTATTTCTTATTGACCATCAGAGACAGATGGTATTGCCTGCTCCTTGGATCACCCCCTTTGCCTATGGAATGGGATCGTAAGTTGGCAAAAAGGACCACAATTCATTCCTATGGAGTTTTTTTATTGTTCTTCTCGCCAGACAGAACAGATGTACCATTCCTGTAATGGATGAAAGACAATTTCTTCTCTTAACCATGCTGTTCAGATGTGCATTCCTGACAGTATGGTATTGCGCTGTCGTATTCATGCTGCATTGAAAACATCAATACATCAGATAGATTGACATTAGTTTGACTGCAAACTTTTGGACTAAGATTAAATAAGGGAAATAATATTTTCTTTCCAAATTCAATCTATATAGTCTATCTATACTCGACACTAATAAAATTTTAAATTCATCTGTGCAAACTTCCAAAATAAAAGTTAAAACGTAAATTAAATTTTAAAATAAAAGTCAAAATCTAAGTTAAATTTTAAAGTAAAAGTGATACTAAAAATGATTCTAAGTCATATACATGTTTAATAAATGTTTGTGTGTGTTATTATTGGCAGTGGCTTCTTTTATTTTTTTTAATATTGAAAATATTTTTAAATAAGCATTTATATTTTATAAATCTCTGCGTCTCTCTGAGCTAGTGGCATGGGCTGATGGTCGGAATAAAATATATACATAAAAGTTAGATCTTAACAGCACATATCTGACTACTATATAAATTTTCCAGGTTCAAATAGCCTGGTGGCACCCTGTAGCACAGATATGGTAAAACTGGATCTTTCAATCACCCCAACCATTATAATATATAATATATATCTTTCAATCACCCCAACCATTATAATATATATATATATATATATATATAGTACAAGATATTGCCAGTTTAATACTAAAATATATAGAACTATTCAAGATTTCCCAAAATTTAAATTTTACTAGAGAACAATAAATAGGCTCTACGCAAACACACACTCATATATATATATATATATATATAAACATAACTTGTAATGATATGGAATATGAAAATAATGAAATATTCAAACCACACTTTAGTTGGAATATTTGCAAATATTATAATATTATCATACTCCATATTGGGCAACGATTGTAATGGTAGTGAATATGGGGCAACTATTGGTTGTAATATAAGCATATTTCAATTTACATAGAATTAGTTTACGAATAAACACATGTCGATTAATTATTAGAATGTTAATGAAAATTATCGAAAAATCAACTTCTTATTTAATCTTTCTATTTGATGGCCTAAGAGTAATGTAATGATAAAAATTTGAACTAATTGCTATAGCTGTAAAAAGATGGCAACATAATCATTATTTAATCAGTGTATCTTCAATACATATTTATTTTTTTAATGCTAGCTGCTCGCAGATGGTAATTAGCTAAGACATATATAACTATAAATTGGTATCAATTATTGCATTTGGCAAATGTTTAATATATTATTATTAACGATGGATACATGAAAAGTGAGGTGGTAAAACACTTTGCATTTTAATAAAGCAAAATTATTTTAATAAAAAATAATAGTGAATGCTTGTACGTTTTGAAGATGATATAAAGAAGCATTTTACTTAAAATACATTATTTAAAAATTCAGTTATAATAGGACAACTTTATACCATAATTGTATCCTATCTTAAAATTAAAGATAAAACTACATAATAATAACTTAAAATGCTTTACAAATCTTCTATTACTAATAAATATAATTGATAATTGAATACAATAGGCAAATTAAATTCTTCTCCATTGAACTTCCAGTTTTGAACTAAAAACAAATAAATAAAAAGTTTACATACTGTTTAACTCACTCTCAAACAGTTAAATGCATTTATGTGCACATACAGGAGGCTATTTCTAGTTTCCTTCTATCTATTCAATTTGTTATTTCCCTTGATGAATAAGTTCAATGTTTTTTTTATAGATTAGACAACTTCCATAAACAGATATATTGGATTTTTTTCAGATTCCTTCTGTTCTTTACAGTTCTTTTAAAATCTATTATATATATATATATATATATATATATAACTATATGTCTGTATTTTTATATATATAATATAATATTTATTAAAATTATTTTAATTTTTTTGTTTTTTTTTTAAAAAATTTCATTTCTATTAATTCAATTTGTGTTATTTGGTTGTTATTCATCAACCTTATTCTAGATTCTCATTGTTAATTTGTTTTTCCTAACTTTCAATTTGAATATTTTTATATCTCATAAAATTTAAAATAATATGTTATTATGTCAAATATAATGTGGAGTTTTATTTAGTATATTTGTATTTGTAGATTTTATCGTTTTGTTTAAAGTTAGTTATAATTTTTATAATTATATTTGTTATAATTTGGTAGTTGTGGGGTGGTGGGGTTGTTGGTGAATATATAATGATTAAATATATTGTTTATAATATATATATATAGCATTGCATAATATTTAAAGTAAGTATTCATGGTTCATCATGTACAGCTATTAAGGCAGAAATGCCATTCAAAGCTAAGGTTGGGTCAACTAGTAGTTTTATAAATTTTCATTAGGAAGTTACCTAACAGTAGAGCATTAGACTTGCGATGTCCCATGATCAATTCTGGCTCTCATAGATCTGGCGGTTTAAATTTTTACTTTTTATGAACTCCCACGAAGTAAATCCAGTACTCTATTTTTTATTAGGAAGATTACAATGATATTTTTAGTCAGTTAAGTTTCAACCTAGCTTAGATCCTAGTTGATCGCAAAAGTGATACATTAGTTTAAGTCTAGTAAATTTATTCTTAAATTTCCACTAGGAGAGTGATTCTTTCATAACACTATGACGTCATCATGAAGTCTACAATTTAATTGTAGAATAGAGCACGAGTTGCCATACTTTGATCTAGTAAAAGCATTCTGCTGAAATTATTAAAGCAATCGCTTTTTTATAAACCGCCAATCTCATTTGGTTTTTGAATCTATATTCTAATTATTTACTCAATTAATGAAATAATCCAAGAGCAAACAAAAAATAATTATTTTTTAAATAACGATAAATTTTAGAGGATTTGGCAATTTTTTAATGATTAACAACTTAATTAAAATTCATTCCATTTTTTATTCATTTCTTGCCAAAACAAGTTAATCATCTTATTAATTTAATAAACATAAATTTATAAGCAGAATAATCATCTTACAAGTCAAAGTATAAGTGATTTTTTTAGCGTGTATAAGGTTATTACAACGGTATACTTTATTAAAGTTGATACATTCATCAAAAATTATAATGTACAATAAGTTTATCGTATTTTACTTCTTATCCTCCATTTTTAATTAATATTTGTTGATTTCTAAGTATTATGTTGCTTAAAATTCATTCTATTTTAATAAGTAAAACGTTCATTTATGTCCTGAAATTACATAGTTTATTTAACTGACGATATATATAAAAGACATATTTTGCGGGTTCATCTGTGTTAAAAAAATTAAATATTAATATAACAACGTTTCGACTTGATCATACAAGTCATCTACTGAGTGATAAAAGCTAAAAAGACGGTTGTATGCGCGCTATAATGACTGATTTGAAAAAAATACATTAAAGTTCCACCAATAGCAAAAATGTCAAATTTAGAATCTTTTTTTAAAAAAAAATTTCCAAATAGGAGGAAGTTTGCATGTGTCATCTCGATTATTGATACAATCCGGCCTTTAAGTATCCCAATGGCTTCTCCGATTTTACACTGGTAGAGAATATCACATCTGAGTGTTGTTTAACTGTATTAGCATGTTCATCTTTTCTAATACTGATGCGATGATTACTCATACATATGTAAGAAGCTTTAAAATTTTCACATGAGATTTGATAAACACCACGAGATTCAAGAGGCATTCAATCCTTAGGTTTGGTTATTATATTGCTGATCTTTTGATGCGTAGAAAATGCTATATTTATATTACAGTGTTTTAATTTATGTCCAATACAGTCTGTAGTTCTTTTAAATATGGAACACAAATCCTTATAGCTGATTTACCATCTTCTTGCTTCCTATTTTGTCCACTTTGGGCGTGAAATAAGGCTTTTGAAATAAATTTATAATTATAAGTATTTGCTAATAAAGCACTATTAATATGATTTATTTCTTTTTTCAGGACTTATCTGAAAGATTAATTACTCTATTTAAATGAGTTATGGCTACAGAAACTATATGACTTGGGTAATGATGAGAATGTAAATGCAAATGTCAGTCCATGTGTTTATTCTTTCTGTAAATCAAAAATGATAAACTATATGGTGTCCTGGTGACCAGAACCTCAAGAAAAGCGAGTTTCCATCAGACTCTGTCTCACTTGTAAATTTAATATGAGGATGCATATTATTTAAATGTAAGAAAAATAATCTAATTTATTTTTTCCATGTTTCCATATGACAAAAGTGTCATCTATGTATCTGATCCAAATGAGAAGTTTTAAAGATGATGATTCTAAAACGAGTTTTTATATTTTCCATGAATAAATCAGCTAATACTCCTGAGATAGGTGAGCCCATAGGAGTACCAAAACTTGTCTGTAAAACTACCTATTGTATACAAAATATGTGTCCAAGAGGCAATGTTTAATCAAAGCAATATGGTTTGGTAAATTACAGTGTTGCAAAATTACATTTAAAGCTTCATCAATTGATTACATTTAAAGCTTCATCAATTGGAATGTTTGAAAACAAAGACACGACATCAAAACTGACCAGAATGTCATTAGCATTAATTTTAAAATTTTTAAAACAGAATAAAATGAAAAGAGTTTTTAATATATGATTTAATAGATGGAATTGTAGATTCTATGAAATCCGATAAATATCTAGCTAAAATATGAGTTGGAGATTCTATTGCGCTTACTATTGAACTATTGAACAAAGGAGAGTATCTGGTTTGTAAATTTTTGGAAGTCCATAAAATTTTGGACAGACATATTACTTTTTCACAAGGGATTATTTTATTTTTTATCACTGTTTCAATAGGTGATTTATTAATAATCGCTTTTGTTTTTTTTCCAAATACGTAGTATGATCTCTGTCATTTCTGAAGGCAGGATCAAATATGACAATCTCTTTTTGATGGTTTATAAGTTTTTTCATTAAGCAAATCTAAAATTTTATTGTGGTAAATGTCACGATCCATACCAACAGTAACACTACCTTTAACAGCTAGAAGTACAATTGATTTGTCTGATTTTATATTATTTTAATTCTTGTCTTTCTTTTTTGAAATATTATTTTTAGGAAGTTTAGCTTTTTTTAAAATATTGCAAATCTCGGCTCTAGCCAAATCATACGATCAAGAATTTATTTTATCGAGAGCTGATTCAACATTACAAACAATTTTCTCAAAAGGTATCCGGGGAAAGCGTTAAAGCAAAATTAAAACCTCTTTTCTAAAACTGAAACTCTGTCAGCAGAGTGGGCTTTCTTAGATAAATTATAAACGGTTTTTTGATTTGGATACATAATGATTGGTGATTGTATTCTAATTAGCATTTGTCATTTTTTCTTTTGCTTTGCTGTTACAAATTCCAAATCGTTAACCACTCTAAAATTTGGAATACTATCAAAACTAGTCCAAAGTAAAGGATGAATTTTATTACTAAGGAATAAACGTAAATCCAGCAATACTTTATCAATTTTGTCTAGATTTTTTCGTGTTTCTTTAATAAAAGAATTTAAAATAATATTGCTTTTTTACCTTAGAATTTTACAAATATTGTAATAAAGCAATTAACCTTTCAGATAAGTTACATCTGAAAAAAATCATATTAATAATGTTTTATTAGCAAATAATTATAATTATAAATTTATTAAAAAGCCTTTCTTCAAGCCCAAATTGGGAAAAATATGAAACAAAAAAATGATAAATCAGCTATTAGGATTTGTGTTCCACATGTAAAAGGAATTACAGACAGTATTGAACGTACATTAAAACGCTATAATATAAATACAGAGTTTTCTCCCCATCAAAAGATCAGCAATATAATAAACAAGCCTAAGTATTCAATCCCTCATGAATCTCATGGTGTTTATCAAATCTCATGTGAAAAATGTAATGTTTCTTACATAGGTATGAGTAATCGTCACATCAGTGTTAGGAGAGATGAGCATGCTAATGCAGTTAAACAACACTCATCAACATCAGCCCTCTCAATCCATACTATAGATTCAGGTCATAAAATTGATTTTTCTAGTACCAGAATCATATCCAGATATGATAATCTCTACCAGTATAAAATTAGAGAAGCTATTGAGATACTTAAAATGACATATTGTATCAATAAGCAAGATGATACATGCGAACTTCCTCCTATTTGGAAACATTTTTTTTCAAAAAACATTCTTAATTTAACATTTTTGCTATTGGTGGAACTTCAACGTTTTTTCAAATCAGTGATTGTAGCGCCTATACAACGGTCTTTCTACCTTTTATCATCCAATAGATGACTTGCGTGATTAAGTCAAAACATCTGTATATCATTATTTAAAATTTTTTAACACGGGCGAACCAAAAAAATATGTATAGTGATATTTTTTTAAAATTTTGTTATAAATGCACACAATCGCATTAATTTATAAATATTGAATCAGTACACTGTACAGGCTTAAACCTACTTTTATATATGTAATATATGCGGGGTTCGAAATCAGACTTTCATATGACCCACCAATCTCAGTGAATCAGCTAAATTCAGTACCAATAAACTGATTCATTTAAAATTCAAATATATTTAATAGTTTTCATACATATTTTGAAACTTAAAACTGTTTTCTGTAAAAATCTGGTCATGAATTTTTAGAGTTCTTTTAAACTAAATATATTGGCTGCTATGTGCAATAACCTAATGTGAAAAATATGTTGAAAGTTTTTTTAAGTATACCAGGTATATTCTCAAACTCCCATGTGTGAGTGTATGTAATTGTTAATCCTTCTACAGAATAGTACTAATGAGAGATCTGGATCAATAATCTAAACAGTTTAATAATATATACACAAAATGAGATATGCCTTTTATAAAAAAATATTACTTTATTACAAGTACGTTTAACATATGACTTTAATTAAAAATATCACTTTTAAAACTATTTCCAATTTTCCTCTTGATTATATAGTAGTAATATCAATTTCACGATATAAACAGTGTTTTTGTGACAGATTCAACAATAAACTTGTTGATACTCCTCTCTTTAAATTATTTCTATCTATAAACATGAAATCTAACATTTTTTCTGTTGAAATGCTGTAAAACAGTCTGGCACTAAGACAAAAAATATCAAAATCTTACAGTTTAACGGTTGATTTATAAACATTAACAAAATATTTTGTTCGCCTATCTGGAAATATAAATACAGTAGTTGTTATAATGTTACACATTCTTGACAATATAAACTTCCGCAATCTCAGTTGGATTCCTTAATGGTGATAAGTTTGTAATGCTAAAAATAAATAGCTGAAATTAGCTATAGATAGTGTGTGATTCAAAACATTTTAAATTCTTTAAACGATGATGTATAATTATTTATTTAGCAAGTTAATATCACATAACTAATATAGAAAATCATCACATAGTGGGGGATTCAGTTGGATCTGGAGTAGTCATGATCTTGAATTTTCCCTAAAATATATAAATAAAATGTCCGTTATTTAAAACAAAATTGTAATTATAATACAAATAATAACAGTAACAAACTATTATAAACAATCCTTAAATCTGCAGAAGTACTTTCGGTAATGTACTTCTGCAGATTTAAGGGATATATATATATATATATATATATATATATATATATATATATATATATATATATATATATTTATATATATATATATATATAATCAAAACTACCCCAAATCTAAAATTAAACCAGACCAGCATAAAAATAATATTAAAACACAACCTAAGGTTTCACTGCTACAAGCAGACTTCTCAAGTGTAAAGAACTACAAAAAACTACACAATATATATACTATTAAAAACTACCCACTAATCCATTCACTTCCCATCCACCCTTAATATTAAAAGAACTCTCAAATAAGTTAATTGCTTCAGAATAATACATTTTGAATAATAAAGACTCTTTAATTCTTCTTTTGATTTCATTTCTCTCAAAGAAGACAACCTTAGCTTCATCAAAATCAATAGTGTGGCCTGTATCTTTTTCATGGACATACAAAGCAGAACTAAGATATAAATTTTAACTCTACTTTTATGAACCTTTATTCTTTCATTTAAACTCAAACTACTCTGACCTATGTAAATCTTCTTACAATAAACAAGGAATAAAATATACTACACCAGGAATAATCTTTCTATTGAAAACTTCTTTTGTATTATTTAATAAATTATTCAATGTAACACCCTTTTCCAAGCAATTTTATTATTTCCTAACAATTTACTATTTCTACACACAATTTTATAAGAAGACAATTTAAATGGCAAAGAAATAAAATATTTTTTTTAACCTTTACATCCTTACAAATATTACTATTAAATAAAATACTTTTAACAAATTTATCAAAGTATCCAACACTCAAGTAATCTTTATAAAATTAATATTTCTGAAACAAAGCTACCCCACTAGAATTATTTAAGTTAATACTCCTATGACAATAATTCCTTAAAGCAGCTACTTTATGAGATACAGACTGATAGCTATCAGGTTTAATTATAGATCTTAATTCTTTACTTTTAACTAAATGACTGCACAATAAACAATTAGTTTCTATATTTCTAATCACCAAATGATCTAAAAATTTTAACTTACCAAAATCTAACCCCCCTCCTTCTAAAACAAATTTTATGGAAGGATCAAACAAAAGAAGTTTTTGATAGAAAGACTATTCCTGGTGTAGTATATTTTATTCCTTGTTTATTTTGTAAGAAGGTTTACATAGGTCAGAGTAGTTTGAGTTTAAATGAAAGAATAAAGGTTCATAAAAGTAGAGTTAAAATTTATATTTTAGTTCTGCTTTGTATGTCCATGAAAAAGATACAGGCCACAATATTGATTTTGATGAAGCTAAGGTTGTCTTCTTTATTTTAATATTAAGGGTGGATGGGAAGTGAATGGATTTGTGGGTAGTTTTTAATAGTATATATATTGTGTATTTTTTTGTAGTTCTTTACACTTGAGAAGTCTGCTTGTAGCAGTGAAACCTTAGGTTGTATTTTAATATTATTTTTATGCTGGTCTGGTTTAATTTTAGATTTGGGGTAGTTTTGATTTTATATTGACTAGTTTAGCTTTATACTTGTAATATATATATATATATATATATATATATATATATATATATATATATATATATATATATATATCAACCATTAATACAAATGTACAGAAAATAAAAACTTGCATTACCCATCATTCAATCCATTCAAATTTCCCACAATTCTGTTGTTTTTATATTGGCTGATTGTCTATTCATTAAACCATTTCTATTTCTAGATATCATCATTGCCTCCTTAATTTTAAGTTTTTCATTACATCTTTCAATTTGAATAATTTTTACATCTCTATTATTAAATTTAAAACCATAATTATATGCTTTATTATGTTCAAAAATAATTGATGGAATATTCAAATTTACTGAAGATATATTTTCTTTCTGTACAGGTTCATATAATGTCTTATGATAGGGGAATCAGAATGTACATTACAAAAACGATATAATGATCATAAGACATTATATAAATGTGTACAGAAAGAAAATATATCTTCAGTAAATATGAATACTCCATCAATTATTTTTGATCATAATAAAGCATGTAATTATGGTTTTAAATTTAATAATAGAGATGTAAAAATTATTCAAATTGAAAGATGTAATGAAAAATGTAAAATTAAGGAGGCAATGATGATAACTAGGAATAGAAATGGTTTAATGAATGGACAATCAGCTAATATAAAAATGACAGAATTGTGGAAAATTTGAATGGATTGAATGATGTGTAATGCAAATTTTTATTTTCTGTACATTTGTATTAATGGCTGATAAAGATTGTCAGTGAAACAACTGAAAGTACTTCTGGTAAAGAATATATTATTTAATTTTGAATACTGTGTTAAATAAATTTGGTTGAGTTATTAATATATATATATATATGTGTGTGTGTGTAATTAGTAAATATATATTCAGATATATACAATATATACAAAATACATGTTAAACATGCTTAAATATACTTAAAAAGTTTGTTCATTAAACCATAATTCAATATGTATTCTTGGAAACAGAATATAAGTTTGCATCCCTCTTTTACAATTAGAATATTCTGGCATGATTTTAATGTATGGAAAAACTAATGTCATTTTTCCATAGTATATATGAGTTTTAGTTTTGGGATGAAATACAATAATGTAAAGAAATGACATAGTGGCTAACTTATAACTCTTCATACATAATTGGTTATAGTTGGTTAAATCAACCTTGGTATACATATATGCATGTATGTTTGATATAAACAATAGAAATTAAGAGATTAGATCCATATAAAGAGCAATGGCTTTATATTTTTATGTTCCCAGGAAACTGTCTATCAATAATTGACAATCTCATGGTTAAACAAGTTTTTTCTGTCAGCCTATATATTGTCTCTTATGTTTGCATTTATATGAAACTAAAGGGGATCCAGTGAATCCTCTTGTATTTCTACTACAAGTCATTATAGGAATTTAAATCTAGACAAATAATGCAAAAGATTAAGAACTATCGTTGTCCTTTGATATTCTATAAATAAATTTGTCATCTTTTTCAGAGGTAGCATATGATATATTAGATATTTTCATAGAATTAAATATAATACACACAATGTAAATAAATTGATTATATTCATGTAAACATAAATATATTTACTTTTTGAAGTTTTTAAAAAAACAATTTTCCATTGAAGATGATGAGCAACTTTGCTCTATTAATCTATATAATAATTCTAAACTCAAGACAAAATAACTATTATAAAGGTTAACTCATTTTTAGACAGTCATGGTTAAAAATGTGACAAACTTTCCATCGTTCAAAACCTGGCAATTTTAGATGGAAAATAAAGATTTTTACTGAATCGAGAGATTATACAAATTTCCGTAAGATGCTGCCCTCTTGTGAATTATTTTACAAGTAAAAAATCAATAAACTTGTCAGTTAAGGTTAAACAAAGAATAGAGGTGGACTTATCTTAGATCTGATTGGCTAATAAATTTTGACAACAAAGAAAATCTCTTGTCAATAACAAAATTGCTCCAATTTCTTTTGTTTTATTTCGAAAGCAATAAACGAATGTTTTAGATCATTATAAAAGGTTTTTTTGAAATATTATAAATTATTTTCATAAAATATGCTGAAAATCAAATTATTTAAAAAAATAGTTAAGATTTTAACAAAAATTAACCAAAATTATTAACTTTTTCTGCAAAGTAAAACTGTCAAATAATATCATCACGTAAACATTTTGATTCATTTTTCGATTTTGTTTTACATTTACCACTCATAAATATTTCTACAATTATAAAGATAAATTAATTTTTGAAAAAACTTTCGTTTACTTTCATAATCTGACAAATTATTAATATACTTTTTATAAATGAAACTAAAGTGAATATATTAAGGAAAGCTGAATGTATTTTGAAGTTTGAATTTGTATTTTGACACTTCACTTTGTGAAATTGACCAATTAAAACACTAGGCTTTTACCTCAGTTGTCCAATAAAATAATCAGCAATAAAGAGGTTAATATAGAAAACTCATTCTCAAAAACTATCAATTAATAATTGATTGTTTTGGGGCAACTTCAATTTCTCCCCTCATAGCACTTCAATTTTGAAAAATTAAAACCTAAAAATTTCTGAGGATCATCTGTAAAATTAAAAGTGATTTTTCTTCCAGTTAGCAAGCTCCAGGAGGCTGATTTGTCATTATTGAATTTGTGTTTGTATTAGTCTGAGTACCAAGCTAGTATCTTCTCTAGTTTAGTAATATATTTCTTGGATGGTTGACAGATGAATATGTCATTCATATAGCTGAGATGTTTAATCTCTCTTTCCATGGCAGGTACAAACACTCCAGGCAATGATATCTCAATCTCCATCAATAGTGGGTTGACATATGCTATAAAATATGGTGTGCTAAGTGGAGATCCTTGGGAAATAGAGATGGCAAGTTCAAACCCAGGTGAAAATTTTCCATTCATTGTGATGTGAATGATTCTGTTGGCTAGTAGCTTTACAATCATCCTCAGATAAACATTTGGCACCCCATATTCCCTGGGGGCCTGACTGAGTCAAATGATGTCAAGTTGTATGGTGATCAGTTTTGACATCTTTCTCTGACAACATCAATAAGGAGCTTCACTTAGCCTATGATATAAATTTTCAACTCTCCTTTTTGCATATTGGTTAATAGAAACGTATTTGAATATTTTCACTTGAATTTGATCCTTAATTAGTTCTATGATTTTAATTAAAAAGGGTGTTATTGAGATAGGTCTCATATTATTTAATTTATGTCTTCCATACTTTTTCTTTAGGGAAGGTACAAGTTGTTTAATCTCACAACTTCCCTCTGCTATGAGGTCTATCATGGTTTTGATTAGTGACACTGAATATTTCTCTAGATGTAGAAGGACAAACTTTGGTATGCCATGTATTCCTAGGTGAACCCTCTCTGGGAAGCTTTTTAGCTTGATGCAGATCTTTTCCTCAATGATATCGTGAGTCAGATTCTCATCTAAACTGAATAATCCATTGACATTCCCCATCTTATTAGATTGAAGTGTTGCCTTAAAGTGTCTCTAATTTCACAGATCAATGTTTGGGCCCTCAACAATGTTATCTATTGTTAATGACAGAAGAACAGTTTTTCTGCTGCCTGCCCCCAGTCCCCACCAGAAGTAATTCTTGGACCACTACTGTTGATCTGGCAGGAATCTCTTGGCCTGCTTGATTGACATATATTTGGCCAGAGATCTCTGCTTATCTCTGTATTGGCATTTCAGGGAAAGAACAAGATGTACAAATTGATTATCAAGTGGAATTTCTTTCAGGTTTTGGTCAATAGCATCAAGGTCGGTTAATAAGCAGTTACTGCCTTTTTTGTTAAGAAAAACCTCATTTATTATGGATTGGAAAATGCCAATGAAGGCAAACAATGCTTCCATCATGGATAGCTTTAGTATATCAGTTTTTTAAAAGATAAATGTAGACCTTGAAAAATACCCATTCAAGAGTGATCTGTTTTAGTATCAATCAAATTGTGTTGTCATTCTTTTCTACTATATAATGTCTAATATTTGTTTCAAGAGCTATCTCTAGGGCAAAGTGGTCAGAAAATATCACCAATCAGAGTTTTGCATTGATTTTGAAATGAATACTTGGGGAGTAGTAGACAGAAAAGACCCATTCAGGTGTGATCTGTTTTAGTATCATTCGAATGGTATTGTTATTTTTTTCTACTATCTAATGTCCAATATTTGTTTCAAGAGATATATCTAGGGCAAAGTGGTCAGAAAATATCATGTCAGAGTTTTGCATTGATTTTGAAATGAATACTTCAGGAGTAATAGACAAGGTCAATTAGGGATCTGGCATTTTTAGTGTACAAGGAGAAGGCATCTATGGGGAAGAAGCTCTCTAAAGTCATCACTATATGATTAAAGAGGTGAATATATTTTATATCAAAAGAGCTATACATCACATTGAAGTCACCCATTAGAATGATTGGAAATGGGTTTAAGGCCATGATTCAACTGATGTCAGTGATTACTTTCATGATTAGATTGTGATTATTTTTAATATAGAGGTGGATTAGATTGATTTGAAAGTGGTTATATCTTAGGTTAACAATTAGGCAATTTGAGTCTAAGTGCAGAATGTTAAAGCTAGTATGGGGGTCTTTCTTATAATTGATTAAAATAGCTATCCCTCCTGCTGCTGTCATTGAAATTGAGTATTTGAAGAAGCCTATATTTTTGAAAATCTGATCGATTTTAGAACATGATCTAATTTGTTTTCTGCCATGCATACCACATTTGGCTGGCATTTGACTATCCAATTTTGAATAGAAAATGCCCTGTTAATCGAGTTAAGACCTATAACATTAACTCCAAAGAAATTTAGCTTCATATAATAAGTATGAGGTGATTTGTCCAATTGACTTCACCATTACTCATTGGCTATCTGCCATTTCATTATTCTGTCTATTTCCAGCTGGACTACTTTGTTCCAGCACTTAGTTGAGTGTATTTTCATTTTCCACAAAAATGATTCTCCACCTCAGGAGAATCCCAGTCTGATTGGGAGATTTCTTTGTCACTAAGATCTATAAAAGAGGTTAGTAATGGTTCATCTTGACCATTATTGTCATATTGATTCAAGCTCTGTTCCTTTGCCTGAAAGGTCCTGGATGAAATCTTAATAAGGGATTGAACATTGGCTTTTCCTCTCTTATTATTTTTATCCTGCCATGATTTATCTCAGTATCTTTATGGTATTGTATATTTAGTTTCTAAGAATTGTCATTTGAATTTGATGAAATATCTTCATCTAAGATGGACCTGATTTCTTGTCTTGATTTCCTCTTTTTCTTGTTATACATTGATGATATCTTTCTATTTTGTTTTGTTCTTATAGGGCTAGAGTCTTCATGGGCCAGTTCATTTTGGTTGCCAATGACTGTCACATCAGAGTCTGATTCACTCTCACCAATGACCAACCCAGGCCCATTTATCTCATTCTCAGTCAGATTATGAGGTTGGTTTTGAGCTTTCCCACTAGTGAGGTGTTGTAGCTCAGTGAAATTTAAACTGATAAACATATTTAGAGCATTGTGATCCAACACTTTATATATGGAAGTGTGAACAGGGATTTCTTCTAAATTTGTCAGTGTTGGATCAGGTTTATTGACTTCATCATGTTTTGTGTCTAACTGCATCAAAACAATCAGATTATCCCCATCAATTTTTTTAGAGTCCAGTGTTGGCTTTCCTGTCTTTTTATTGCATTTGTGAATCCTATTCAGTTTCAAGCTGCACACATTACAGATGTGAGCTTTGTAGTCTTAAATGAGAAGATTTCATTCTAAGCAAAAAAAACCCATTGTGATGGAACTACACAGAATGTTAGAACCATTGGTGAACCTATAGAGTAATGTCATTAGGGAGAACCCCTTTTTTAAGGTAATAGTGAAAGAACCAGTGTTGGTCAAGATGTAGCCATTAATTCGATGATCATATCAGTATATTAGTCTGGTTGTTTTCCCATATTTCCCAAGCACATTATCCAGTTCTCCTTGATCAAAATTCACCAAACAGTTCTTGATGGTTCCTTGCTCTATTTATATCAATTGTGCAGATGATTTTCCCATCCAAGTTCTAATGTTATTTTTGAAACAATTTCTAGTAGCCCATAAAGTAAATTTGGTAATTATGTATCTATCATTTGGATGGGAAAACATCTTATTAATACCCATACAAATATCATTTTCAAAGATCATGTTGTAAAATTTCTCTAAAGAGAATTTAAATAATCCACCATTATGACTTGTTATGGCCAAAATCAGGGTTTTGTCACTGATATAATTTGTAAAAGAATTTAGCAAGAGATCAGGGATTGAGTTCTTAAATTGGATATTTATTCTGTTATTCTTCTTCAGTGAGTTGTATTATATTTTCTTCATTGTGAGCTTATTTGTTGTGATATATTATCAATTCCATATCAAGAAAATTCAGCATAAAATTTTGGTTCTTATTTATTGTGTTTCTATTTTCCTTTAATTTATCACTTTCATTTTTAAGGATATT
This sequence comes from Epiperipatus broadwayi, assembly GCA_028023455.1. Lineage (NCBI taxonomy): Eukaryota > Metazoa > Onychophora > Udeonychophora > Euonychophora > Peripatidae > Epiperipatus > Epiperipatus broadwayi. The sequence continues at coordinate 35,938 of JAQFVV010007916.1, forward strand.
GGCATAGGTTTTACTTTTATTGCTACTATTATAACTTATTGACATATTTTCACTTTCCTCATGGTGTGAAAAAACATTTTCTTTGGTTTCATTGTGTTTAGAGTTTACAGATTCATTAGAAGGTGATTTTTTATCTTTAAGATTTTTCATAATGTTGTTATTGCTTGTAGTGCACTCAAACGATTTTTTAAAACAAATTCCACTGTTTTTAATTTATTTATGTCACTTATTGATTTATTTATGTCATTTATGTGTTCTTATGTGTGTTGGGATAGTTGTTATAATTAGCAGATTTGTTCAAGGTTTCAGAAACCATTAATGTAGGTGCTTCTGTCTCATTTTTAGTAAATTTTAGAACTAGTAATATTGCCTTTTACACCGACATTATTGATTTTTAACGATTGACTAGGTTCCCCCTGATCAGTTTTATTTTGGTTTTCATGGGGTTTGAGACTTTGTGAATCAGAATTGTTGTAATAATTATCATTTGAGCTAGAGAATTGTGACTTAGGTAGGTCGTCTGACTTGGTGAGAACTTTTTTCAGCTTTTGAAGAATTATTGTCTATTTTGTCATTACTATTATTTAAACTTCTATCGGTGATATTTGAAATATCATTGTAAAGTTTTTTATTCTTGATTTTAGTAGATTTGGGGGTTTGATCCTCTTTCATGACTTAAGATTTAATGAAAAAGTCACTTACCCACATAATAGGGCACTTTTCACAGCTCCAACTATTCTTTTCCTGATTAAAACTTTAGTGTTTTCAAGAGCTTGGAATGGTTGTTGTAACACTATTTATCACCACCTGGTAATAAGTATAATATTCTATTTCTATTTTAGTATTGTAAAATTTTACATTCTTGCATTTTCTTGTGCTTGCAATAGTTTTCTTTATTATGCCCATTACAACAGTCCAGCTCTAGCCAATTCATGTTTTATAATGGTACTATTAATTATATTAAGTAAGAACTATATATGTTGTGTCTTAAATTAGACATTTTTATAAATTTTAATATGACATTAACAATGGAAATTATGAATTTATATTCATGTAAACAGAGATACATTCACCCTCCTAGCAGATATTTTCTGGACAACAATCTCCCATTCCAAAATATATGCTTCACTTCATGGTAAGGTAAGACTCTTAAACTCATTGATATTCCTGAAAATTATCTACTTCATATCTGGTATCTGCCCCTCCAAAAAAATTATCAAATAAATAAACTCTCTGTGTGCAAACCTATTCTGGGGCTGAAAGGTTGCTGCCATCAGCCTTCAAAAACTCCAAATGCCTAGAAGGCTAAACAGCCTTTTACTCCATTGTATAAATCCATGATATTTCAGAGAAACTATAACCTAATATTCTGGCTTCAAGATAAATACTTGACTACTTCATATCAGGAAGTTGTCACACTAACAATTAAAAAACTACCCACTAATTATAGATTGTGGAATTCATTATTTGACAATATTTGGAAAATGGTTGACTTGAATGAAAATCCAATTATATCGAAGATTATTTAAATACTGGAATGCACATAAAACAATACATGGGAAAAATAACATAAACAAAGGGTCTCTCAGAATTACCAATAAGCAACTATTTCAAGATCAAAAATCTGGTTCATTGGGACAAAATTTCAAGATTTCCTAATAAAAATCAGCAGTGTTCTGATCTATCATGTCAGCTGCTTGATGGTGCTATTTGTAGCTAAATTGCTAGAAATATGCCATTTCAATGGCCACCGGTCAAGCAGATAGCTTTTTTCTATGATAAGAACACAGAAAGAGTTTATTTACTCAATTTCCAACTAACGCTGTGGCGTTTTTCTATGCGAAAAGCACAGAAAAATGCTTTCATTGGCTGCCATAGTTGCTTTTGTTATGCACTTTATCATAATGCTAGGTTGTATATTTTGCAACAATATCATGTGACAGTGTGTTGATTGCATCATGTCTAAATAATTTAATTTTTCAGGTCCACTTTTTTGTTTCAAGTAAACTGACGTTTTAACAGTGGCATTACTGTTCCATGAAGACTGTGTTAGCACCACAAATTGGATTTTAGGGTGTGTCACAACACTATTTTGAAAATCATGAAAGTAACATATGAGAAATCATCTGAGATAGGGATGATGGCTATTTAACACTCACAAAATTGGCAATTAACAGACACCATAGTCAGATCTTATTATAATAGTTTGTTATAATTATTAACTTTATTGGGTAAATTGTAATCTAATTTAATTGGGTAAATTGCAATCTAATTTAGTTTTTCTCCCCCAAAATCGAGTGTCTGAATAATTACTGTCCAAAAAAGGGTAAAATGTAATTTAATTTTTTATTAAAAAACTACCATAACTTTTCTGATATGGAAAAAAAAACCCAAAGAAGCCCATCTCTGATTAATGACTGTCTAAATATATCTCTGCTATATTTACTATTATTTGTTATACAAAAATAGTGCAATCTATTTTACTTTTTCTTCCCAAAATGCAATGTCTGATTAATTACTGTCCCCAAAAAGAGTAAAATTTAATTTAATTTTGTCTTAAAAACTACTGGAACTTTGCCGATATGCAAAAAAAAAACCCCCAAAGAAGCCAGTCTCTGATTAATTATGTCCAAATTAATTACTGGCCCCAAAAAGTCAAAGTTGGCTTTCATTGTAAAATTTTGTTTGAATTACTGTCCAAAAAGTCCCGAATGTACTATTATTTGCTATTCGAAAGTAACATAATTTTTTATTGACATAAACACACACCCAAAGCCAGTCTCTGATTAATTACTGTCCAAAAAGTCTGCTTACATTTTTATATTTTGTTTGAATTTTTTAATTTTATGAACATCATTGTTCTATAGAATTGCTGGCCTGGAAACATTATATCAATGTGTTTTTGCTTAGCATCGATGCCATCAAGTGTTTGACATGATAGATCAGAACACTACCTAAAAATCAACCTGGACTCCCTCACCACTAACTCATTTCTGGCATACAGAAGAAAATTCAAGAAGATTGATCCTGGGTGCTGGATATGTGAGAGAGAGGAAAAATCAATTGACCACATTTTTCTTAGATGTCCCAGTATGTCCAATTACAGATTGATAACTCATGAATGGTACAGCAATATGAATGGAAACTATAAATCAATTAAAGACTATATGAGTCAGGGTCTATTTATGGACATAAGACTGGTGATTTTTGTGAATCATGCTTTGTGGTGTGTCAGATGTAAAGTAACAATTGAAGGGATGAGAGACTTACATGGAACTTAATTCAAGAATGACATGGAGAAAATCATGAAGAGGGACCAAATAATTGCTCCAACTTATATCATAGGAGCAACATGAGAGAAGGTTGGATCTACTTTGCTTCAAATAGATATGTAATTGATGTCATTTTTGTATTTGTAGCATTCAATACAGCAATAGAATAAGATTTCTTTTTTTAAAAAATAGAATATTAATAGATAAAAAAACAATATAGGATTGCTTAGATAAATAGAAAAATTATTATTAGTGTATGGATTCAGCTTGCAATACAAATTTTAATTAATTTTATTAATGTAGGGATTCAGCTTGCAATACAAATTTTAATTAATTTTTTTCTGATTATGTCATCAATTTTTCTCCCCCATTATATAAAAATTCTTGTTATATTAAATGTTTCCATTGTAAAATAAAAACAAAATATTAATACTACTAAAAATATAATTATACAAAATCATTAGATTCTTCCAATTTAATATGGATATAAACAATATCATTACTCTTCTCTCTAATTCTAGCACTACTTATGGTACTTTGAAATAACTCCAAATTTCCATTAGTAATAGAAAATCCAGAAACTGAAGTGAGGTTAAAAATTATATTACAATAATATTGGATAAATCTTTAATTATTCAAATTTTAAAAAAAATTAAAAAAATGTAATAAAAAGCCATTTTTGGTTGTACATTCCTAAAGAGAATAATCTCCTGCCAATACATCTCAAACAATACAGTAAATAACTATAAAATTGATAAATGAAGAATTGATTAAACAATCATATATGTAAAATATTTATGACAACATTAGTTAGTTGAAAGTAATGGGTATATGGCTTTTATTTCTTATTTTCTGAATTAAACTTAATATTTATTAAATTTCTATGAAATTCCAGTAGACATATAGAGTGCATCTTTGCCAAATAATAATATATGCTTTTATTTAAAAATATATATATATTCAAAAGTAGATAAGTTTTGTGTAGGCATTATATATTGTAACTGGACTAGATCTTCATTACCCTTTCTTAGTCAATTTATTTCATGATGAGCATATTGCATGGAGGATATCGATTGGCATTATCCAATGCTGACATCACCCACCCACAACAATATTTCCTGATCATCAGAGAGTGTAGCATTAAAGCGACTGGAACATCTAGATATTTATTTGATTGGATTTCCAAATGGCACCACTAGAGTCTCAGCTTACTACAACCTTATTTATCTAGATCTGGTAATGCTGGACATAGCTCAGGAAACATAACATTCCTGTGAACAAGTACATTGAATGATGAGTGAAGTGAAATGAAACTGACTAGATAGATTAGTTTTATTTATATAACAATAATTTATTTTAACTAGTAGTGTTTTGGGCAGTAAGTCCTTCCACAAAAGTTCATTGACAGTTTATATTTTGGCGGCTTCCACATCCCAGTGTACATCACGGATATTTTTCTTCATACTCCATAAGTAGAAATAGTCCTTCTTTGTTCAATAATATAAGTTATTACTGATTACAGAAATGTCTGTTAATTCTGTATGGCAGTGCACTCCTAGGCTAGCTTGATTTCTCATTTTGGTATGTAGGCGTATACTTAATTCATGTGTATAGAAAATTTTTCTAATTTATTCAGGTATGTAGACGTATATTATATAGAAGCAGATGGAAGCATTTCTAATTCATTAAGTTATATAGACGTATATTATATAGAAACAGGTGGAAGCATTTCTAATTCATTCAGGTATGCAGACGTATATTATATAGATCAGGTTTGAGTCTCATATATTTAATGCAGGTAGATAAAGCTATTAAACGTTCCTTGGTTAACATAAACCATTTACGGTAGATACATATATCAGAGTATGTTTATTTTAAATCAATTCTGATAGTATAGATATATTTTCATTTCCAGGTTAGCAGAAACACATATTTAATTTTGTAAAAGTAAATGATATTTCTATAATTATTAGTTCTATCTTGAATGTAATGTAAATTTCACATATATAGCTGTGTATCAATAAAGAAAAACCAGCTATCAATTTTTATAATAATAGTTTAAGTTTTCTGTTTTTTCTTAAACCAAACTAAACAAAGTCAGTATTTGTTTGACAGGTACTTGATTAATTAATTCTTTTTTATTTTATTTTATTAATCCAGGTAACATTATTTTGCTTGTTTCATTTTAAAATCACATATATAAAGCACATATTTAAATCAGGGAATGATTCTCATGACAAATATATATAAAGTTTGACAGATATTTATTATACCTTTATTATAGAGATTATTTTCAAGTCAATATTTATCAAATTTATAAAAGGTTGTGGATGTGATTATAACTAATATTACGTTTTTCATTTTATCTTTTCAATAATCATAATGACAATTATATTATTTCTTAACATTTCTATCATAAATACAATTTTCATTTTATATTTTCCAGAATTATTTAAATATTATTTAAAATACTTTTCTCAAAATTTATCTGTGGTATTACTCCATTACTAGTAAATCTTTCATTAAAGAGGGTTTATTTTAAGGTTGATTGGTATATACAATTTCTGTCAATGTTTACCTAGGCATAACTTGGAGGTTTCCTCATAATGCAGAAGGAGAGAGGCCTATTCTTTATAGCCAGACATTTTAGATTTTACTGGATAGAAGAGCTGCTTCTTCATTGTTTGGCTTGATGGTTACCTTTAATTTTCTTTCACGGCAACACTACTGGATTCTGACCATTCTTTGCAATGTAACAACTAGGTACTATTGCAGAGATTTACTATGACATGGCTTTAACAATTAATTTACAGAAAGTCCAACTCTTAACTGTACTTACAACCAATGCTAACCACTGTAAATGCATTACTGCTCCTTTTATACTCTCCTGCTAATCTTATCACCAATTCTTCAGATCAATCTCGATTGGCTTCATGCTGATCTTATTGGTGATGATGATTTTCTTTGAGGGCCTTGTGTTCGTTCACCTTGGTTATTGGGCAGTTCACTTTTGAGCAGGAGCAGATTTTTTAACTGGAACTTTTCATTAATTAATCTTTTATCTGTCCACGTTTTTTTTAAATCTACTGACTTTCATTGCCTGTGGCAAGAAAGAGACAGAGGAAAGAAAGTGATACTATCTTACATTCCTTCTATTCTGTAATTTGAAAACATTCAGCTCTAATATTATATTCTAAACTGAAAGTTATCCAAATATTTAAGGATTTGTTTAAATTCTTAACTGGAAATTGTGAGTTTTAATGCTAAAGTTATTTAATTGTACATTTTAAAATATTGATTTTTCCTTCTTAAATTTAAACATTTTGGTTTTATGAAGTAGCTGAAACACTATTATATAAATCACTGCCAACTATTTATCTTTTCTTTTTTAAATTTCATTAATTGAAATGGCATCCGTTTTTATTTTAATTTATACTATTTCAAATTGGGGGGAAGGGGAACTTTGGTAATATATATATAGATATAATCGTTATATATATATATATATTCATGGATAAATTATAATTACCTTATTGTTTCTTGAACCCCATTCCCAAAACAAAAAAAAACAAACCAATAACAATATTATACAATTCAGCTTTTTCTCCCAGTAGACTTATAATTATTAATTGTTTAAAATAAATATTTCATTATTTTTTTCAGCAAACACCTATTTCTTTTATTTATTTAAAATACAATAAAATAGTTTTTATGTCTTGAATTTGAAAATACAGGGATATCCATTTTTAAAAAACCTTCTACAAAGAAGATGCATTATTTAAAGGATAAAAAATATTAGAAATTTGCCTTAAATTATAAAAGTAAGTTTTATATTAAAAGGTTTTTTAAAACTTGAAAAAAATTGTTCATTTAATAGTAATAGCAGTAATATTTTGACAATAATTTTCTAATTTAGAGGAGGGTAAAAAATCAATTCTTCTTTTATAAAAAAATAGTCTACCATTATTATGTTTATTCTGATAAAAAATACATTGAAGTCATTATATATGGAATACATATATTTCATCAAAAACACGTTTACCAAAAGAAAAAAGCTATAAGGCATCAATTAAAGTCACATCAGTAGTTAACGAATTTGATTCAAATTCTGTAAAAAAAGAAATATCAATAAAATTTATCTATTTTGCTGTTAACTCTTTTTTTAAAAAGATATGTTCTAATTTCATGCTTGGAATTAAATGTTCAAATCAGATTTTAACGATGTTTGTTGAAATAAATATGACATAATTTAAAAAACATACTCTGAAATACATTGGAAATCAATAATTATAGAAAAATTGATCTGTTTCCAGAAAAAATTGAAATTCTTCAGTTTATAAATTATTAAAATAAATGTTTTATTAAAATATTTTACTAAATATTTTTCCCAACAGTGTTTAACCTATATTTTAAATATATCATTAACATGACGAATTTGAGGAAATCAGTGTTTAATTAATGATAGAGTTATTTTTAAACACAAACAAAAATTGAATATCCTTTTTTCTAACTTTTTTTTATAAAATAATTTTATAATACAATGTATATTTATATATGTATGTGTCGTGTTATAAAAATATTAATTCTATGTATTAGAGGAAAATGTTATTATTGATATTTTATGTATTTCTTCCTGTTTGCGTTTTCTTTATAAAAAAAAAAAACAACAACTATTGAGTTATGAGACATATGTTGGAATATTCACACATGTCAATGCAATTCTATAGTTTATTTAATTCATGTTTCTTTAAACTAAGATATAAATTTACTCATTTAAAAAAATTATTTGTTTATGATGAGTGTCTATAAAATAATTTTTACCAGATCATAATTATTTTTGACATTAATTTCGTTATTCCTACTTCAAATTACTTTGTTATCTTTGCCCATTTACAGAAATTGCAAGAGTGGAATTATTTTTGTTAATTATATATTATTTTTTGTTTTTCTATTTTAAAGTGTATTATGTTTGAGGACTATCTTTACACTGTTTCCTGAGCTATAAAAGTGTTTTTTGAATTTTATAATCTATTATTTAGTCGTAATTGTATCTTACATAATATATTAGATGATGTTGTTCACTGATAGAGATGGTTTAAGATTATTACCATTTAAGCAATTTTACTTATTGATGAAGAATATAAGAAATATAATGAATATGTTATTTGCTTTAAAATTAAATATTTACAAATGAAATATATAAGCACCTACCACAAACATTTATTTTTGAACATTGACAGAATTAAATATTTTGATTCCATTTACTATGAAATAAATGAATTTGTAGTTAATAATTAAGTATGTGAATATTAAACCTCACTCAAAGAAAATATATATTTGAGATTACATTATTCTTTTTAATCAAACAAAAAAGAGATTCTTCAATTTTATCTTTACATGGTTATGTTTGTTACACCCACTTATTATTATATTATTCATAATTTTTGATTTCAAATAATTTGTGAATTTTTTTTGTACTATAAGCCCATAATTATTTGTTTAGTTATGGGCATAATTTTGGAAATTGAGTAGAGGTATTTATCTTTGGGTTTAATTAAAGTGATTGATTGTATAAAATACAACCTCATATAGTTCTAATCCAATAGTTTGGGAATGTGCTTTAAAACATCTTAAGCAATTGAGTTATTTTTACAGTTTCAAAATTCTTTTCTATCATGATCTTTAATTAAGGGATGACTATTGCATCCATGTTTGACTAGTCCCATTACTTATATATATATATATATATATATATATATATATATATATATATATATATATATATATATATATATATATATATATATATATATATATATATATATAATGGCTGCAGAAAGGAGTTTGATATTAACTGAAAGGAGACTCTTTGATCCCTCATGGAGGCTGTAAAGGAACCAAGCAGGGCAAATTCCTAGTGTCCATTCCATATGTTCATGTCATTGCAGCTGTTATTACTATGTGATTATATTCATATAGTATATGAACATGAATGGGCTGCTAGCCATCACACATTAGGCAGCATGGTAAATTTATTGGCTTTTTACCTCTGAGTTTAAGATCAAGAAACACTATGGCCTTTCTCACAGTTGCCTGATAAGGTGTAATGAATGTATGTGTAAATGATAAATATTTTTCCAATAGATATATACAATCATGACAGACAAAAATAAATCATGGCCTTTTTCCCAGGAGACCCAAAGCCACCAACCAAGACAGTGGTTGGTGGCTGAAGGTGGAGGGTGCTAATAATCCCCTGATTGTGGACACAGGCTGCCGTTCGATGATGAATTTTTATTTAGGGACTTACAACTGCAGATCACTTTCAAGTGAAGGAAGATTGCAAAAATAAGAACTGTCTTATATTAAATGGGTTATTATTGGACATTGTGAAGTTAGAAGAAAAGGTGAAGAAACAATTGATTTAAAAAGTGGACATGTACTCTACTATAAAGGCACACATATTGAAAATACAAGTGTAATAGAATTTATTATAAATAAAAAGTGGAAGAACAACATTGTGGTGATTGATGGTGTATCGGACAGAGTGGCAAGATTAGTTTTACAACTTAATAGCAGATACCAAATGCAGATAATTCAGGTTTATGCTTCAACAAGTTCTCATAGTGATGAAGTAGTAGAAGATTTTTATATGGATGTACAAAAAGATTTTTATGAGAGTAAACAACATTTTAAAATTGTTATGGGAGACTTTAATGCTAGAATTGGTAAAAAAATGAACGATGAAAGTGCTGTAGGTAATTTTGGTTATGGTAACAGAAACGATGGGGAGAGGTCATAGACTCGTGGAGTTTGCAGAAAAAGAAAACTTTACATTATGAATTCTTTTTTTTTTTTTAAATTTTAAAAGTAAATGGACATGGAGGCATCCAAATGAAGGTACAGCAGAATTGGATTATCTTGTGGTTAACAGGAAATATATATTTCAAGATTTTATAGTTATTAACAAATTTAACACAGGAAGTGATTATTGATTAGTAATATGTAAGACGGTGTTAATGCAAAACTAGAGAGACAAAAATTATTAAGAAAAACAATATTTACAATTGATATTCCTAATCTTCAGAAAAACTGTAATGAATTTAAATTAGAACTTTACAAATCCATTTCAAGTATTAGTAGATTTTGAACATGATTCGGAGTTGATTGAAATTAATAAGAAAACAACTAATACATTTTTAACAACTGCAAAAAAGATAGCAATTGACCAATAAAATTTGTACTGAGATTAGAGAATTTATGAAGAAAAGAAGAAATATGAAGATATACAAAAATGATGCATTAAAAAAAATTAAATACCTTGAATTCTGTAAAATGGTGCAGAAAAAATGAAAATGATATAAGAAAGTATAACTGTGAACTAGCAAGGAAAGCTGTAGAAGAGAATAAAATTCTCTAAAGAGCAAATCAACATTTTGGTACTGGTAGGACATTTATATATGCAATAAGAAAAAAAGATGGAACTATTACTAAAAAGAGAGATGACATCATGAAATGGGTAGAATACTTCTATCAAGAATTATATAGTAATAAATAACAAGTACCTCCTATATTTGTTATATTTTCCGAATTGCCCAGAATTTTAAATGGAGAAGTGATATATGCAATTAAATTTATAAAGAAAGTAAAGGCTCCATGTAATGATAGAATTTATAATTGATGTATTAAAAGAAGCAGGTAAAGATATAGAATTTTTTAGCAAAGTTATATACCAAATGTCTAAATGATAAAGATGTACCAGGTGATTGGAAGAATGCAGTATTAATATTAATATTTAAAAAAGATGATAAAGAAGATATTACAAATTACAGACCTTTCAGCCTTTTATCAGTTTTATACAAAAGTTTTACCAAGATAATTACAACTTGTCTACAGATAACATTGGATTTCCACCAAACAAGAGAACAAGCTGGATTTAAAGGAGTTTTTAGTACAGATCATATCCAGGTATTGAGAGAAGTTATAGAAAAGCCAAATAAATATGAATTGACACTTATGCTGTGGATGTGTAGATTATGAAAAGGCATTTTATTCTATAAGCATTTCTTCAGTGATTAAAACATTAAATCATGAAGGTATAGAGCCAGGATATTGTCATATTTTAAGGAATATTTAAAAAAAATGCAACAGCAACAATTAGATTACATAATCATACTATGAAAGCCAATATTGAGAAGGGTATAAGACAGGATGACTCCATATCTCCAAAACTTTTCGACAGTGGTGCTGTAAAAAGTATTTTGTGGATTAAAATGGGAATCTAAAGGAGTGCAAGTAAATGGAGTTTATTTAAGTCATTTAGATTTTGCAGATGATGTAGTTGTTTTTGCAAATAATGCTTTAGAGCTCCAGGAAATGTTGCAGGGGTTAGCAGTTGAAAGTAGGAAAGCTAGGATTAAAGATAAACGTTAAAAAGACTAAAGTAATGTTCAATGGATTTTCTCAAAATATAAAAATAAAGATTGAATATGATGTGTTAGAAGAAGTTGACAGTAATTTATTTTTCAGATTATTAATATATATGGTAACATAATGAATGAAATTAATCATAGAATTAAACTTGGGTGTAGTGCTTTTGGTAGAAATAACTTGATACTAAAAGGAAATATGACTATGTGTTTGAAAACAAAGGTTTTTAATAAATATGTTTTACCAGTTCTTATTTATGAAGCTGAGACTTGGACACTTAATAGAAGAGAAATACAGAGACTTCATTCTATTCCAAGAAGTATGGAGAGATGCATGTTAGAAGTAACAAGAAGAGATTGAAAATACAATATACGGGTAAGTGAACAAACAGGTGTTATTGATCTCATTGGAAAAATTTAAAGTCTGAAGTGGAGTTGGGCTGGACATATTGCAAAAAGAGATGATAATAGATGGACATTTGGAATCTTAAACTTGATTCCAAGAGATTGTAAAAGACATAGAAAGAGATTACAAGTGAGATGGATGGATGAAATAGAAAAGTGTGCAGGGTGATGTGGAGAAAAGAAGCTAAAGATCAGAGATGATTTGAACTTGAAGAGACCTTCATCCTGAAATGGAATGATAATGATTGATGATGGTGATGATAATGATATTTAATGTTTTCAATGGTTGTATGATGTGGATAAATTAGCCCATTATCTTTGGGTTAAACCATGTATTATTTTCCATTATATAGTGATATTTCAGGAACTAGCATCCCCATTGTCAAAGTTAACTAACTTGAATGAAAAATTGTTAGATCTCAAACATAACTTGATTGAGTGCAAGTTGAGGTGGTACATTGTTTGGGAGATCTAATGATTTTTTTTTCAACAGGTAACTTGACAATAGCAAATGCTAGATCATTGAAATATCGGAATTATAATGGAAAATGATACATGGTTTAACCCACACAAAATAATAATTTACCTACATCATACAACTATGAAAATATTAATTATTATATTATTGGTATTTATTGGGAGAAAATGTTTTATCATTTAGGACTGAATCTCATTTCACATCTCCCATTCAGTCACATTACTCTTTGAGATCTAATGATTTTTTTTCAAAAGTTTATCTTGACAATGGCAGATGCTAGTTCGCCAAAAATATTGGTATATAATGGAAAATAATACAGGGTTTACCCCAAAAATTATATATATATATATTGTAATGAGCCAGTGTGCATTTTAATTAATTCTCAAATATAATGTATATTACATTTTTAATAATTTGTCAGGATGGCTATTTATTTATTACCTGCAGATAATTATTTTATATTATCAACTTAAAAAGGAAAGTGCTTTGGATTATTTTATCTGCAATAATATCTGATTCCGGAATAAATTTTGAGATATCCAAACATCTATTTGATCTATTAAATGACTCTTATGGAACAAAAGTTTTAATCAAACAACCCAAACAGTTTCTTATATTTCACCAACTATATTAGCTTATTCTCCCCTACCATATTTACCTTAACATTATATTTATGGACATTGGACTTAGCCAATCCCACTGTCAAAAGAATTATACTGAGAGTTGCTAATGGGAGAGTGTTTCATTATGTGTAACAGTTTCAATTTTAGCTAGCGACCACAGGGCAGGTGTAACTACACCTATGGAGATATATATTAATATTATGGTGTACATTCACTAGCATTCATCACACGTATATATTAATAAGGCAATGGAACACAATTAGCTGAACGAAAAATATTCACTACTCTCATGAAACTACATATATAATATCTTTAGTAGTTAATGGCTGTCATAAAAATATTAAAGTTGAATACACTTTTATAGAAAAGAAACACATATAGTATACACATATATACACTATGTTATATGAGGTTACATTTTAATGAAAATACGATATTTGCTTTAGTTCTCAGGAATTGTTTTTACTAAGATATTAAGATATATAGTATAAGAATGGCCATCTTTAGATAGTTTGGGTAATGTCTTTATTTCTAGTTTTCTGTAGGATTAGGTCGGCAAAATGGTTTTTTTCTTTTCTTAACTTACAGGAAGTTTTGGTCAGATGCAGATTTTTTTGATATAGATAGACAACATCTATACTTAGCAATTGTTTTAAGTACCGAAATGATTATTTATGCCAACAATTCTCTCCTATATGTAGAGAGGATTTTTATTCTTTCTTGCTCCAGTATCAGTGTCTAATTGACTATCTATTTTTTTAATAAAAAATGTTTAATTTTTTTAATCTTATATAAAATTTCCAGCCATTTATTAATTGCTGAAGAAAATTACTTGGGATCCACTCTCTGATAACAAAAATATGTACGATTCCTATCTTACTTAACTTTCTACTCTTTTGTTACCCTTCCATA
>JAQFVV010007917.1:0-49974 GCA_028023455.1 Epiperipatus broadwayi
CAACACCATTTATTTATGTATGGTACAATATATTGGCATTTGGTAAAGCTAAAAAAAAAAATTTAGATTTTTTTTTTGATTAGTATAATTTTTTTAAATGTACAATGAAAGTTAAAATTGTCGTTGTATTTTTTTATCTAATTAAAAATAAAAGCAAAAATTAGAGAACACAAGACACAAATTATTAATCCAGATAAGCTAAAAGAAAAATATTTTAGCTAATTAAAGATGTCAGAATTATGCTAAAAAATAAAGACTTTGTAATATAAATTTTATAAAGAATGTACAAGATTATCAATGTATATTTTTGACAAACAAAAAGGTATGTGGACCTCAATTATAAAAAAGGAAAATACCAGTTAGATCAATGTCTTGGCTTGTCTACGCTGAAATAATTCTTAATGTGGGAGTAGACTGAAGCTTTTGATATCGTTCATCATGAAAACCGTCAAACCCAGAAAAACTTTTGTGACTAGCCTTTAGAACCAGGACCAAGAACAAGTTAAAACTAATGGACACCAGCTCATTCTAACTCAGGAAAAACTATGCATAGTAATCTACAATCTTCTCGCTATGCATAGTAGTCTACAATCTTCTCGCTAAACTTACCAATAAGCTATGACTCATTATTCCTGATGGTGACTAAATTATCAGCAAACCATTCTAAAAAAATTAAGCTTAAAATAATCCCAAAAGAGACTTTAATTTTATTGATCAAGAGACTCTTGTTTAACCAAGAACTTTTTAGATGTTTAACTGTTATTTTTTATTAATGGATTCATATTTGGATTAGCATGTATTCTCTTCAGTTTTAATTAATTAGTAATTTCTCTTTAAACATTTTAATTTGTTAGAATAAAATATTTATTTCTAATACCAACTTTTTCCTTGTATGTTATTAATAATACTTATTAATGATTATTATTAAATTTATTAATATTAGTTTAGTAAGATTTGAAGGATTGAAAATATAATTTACCTTGTCAATATGTTTTGAATAAGCTATAATATCTAGAAAATAATTCTAGTTATGGTATAATATAATACCAATTCTTTTAAAAGCATTTTTTTAATTTTTAAGACATGAGGTGACAGATTTAAGCTAATACTTATATCAATCCTGGTGCCCTTATAAATAAAATGAAAGCTGATTTCATCAATGGTGCAAATCATAACAATTACTAGGTAGAGTTGATCAGGAAATATAGTTATGTTTTTAGAAATAGGATAGGAACTTTCTTATTTATACATAACTTGATCAACTCACACATTTTATGTGTAACAGAGACATAGTCAGATAGAAAAAATGTTTCATTGGCTTTACAATGCAAGACTTCAATGCAACAACAATAACCTAAAATATGTTGTAATAGTATAAAGAACATTACAATGATGATGTAAAAACCCATAGCTGGAGAATGAATAGTAGTTTAAAAAAACTAACTAACTAATTAAACCCTGATTATTATAAAGATTTAAAAATATTTTTAATATGACTTACAGAAAGAATATATATATTCTTTATTATGTCTAAAAACATAATCACGGCTGATGTAGATGTTAAGTCACAAATATTTGACCGGGTAGGCAGTTACTGAAGAGGGAGAAAGCATAGCCATGAGTCCTTGTATGCAGTATATAACATAAGACCATTTTTAAATGCCCATCAGTCTATTTCTAGCAGGGACCCAAGAAAGGGGATGGTGGACCAAGTAGCTGCAAGCCTATAAGACTCAAAACGATGAGCAATGCTCGTTTGTGCTTATAAATTGGGCTTTTTATTGTTAGTATTACCTTTGAGCAGAAAGAACACAGGTGAATATGGAAGTGTTTCTCATTCCTGCCAAAAAAATGGGTGTTAAAGCCACATGTCACTTGTTAAATGAGTCTACGAGATAAATGAGCATGCTAATAAAAAACACATGGTTATGGACTTAAAGCTTAAGAATAAAATTAGTTTAAATGCCTATTTTATTCTCATCTCTTGTTCCTGGTGGTATGTACTGTTTATTTATATATGGTACAAATAAATTGGCATTTGGTAAAAGCAAAAAAAAAGTAAATTTAGATTTTTTTTTGATTAGTATAATTTTTTTTAAAATGTATAATGAAAGTTAAAATTGTCATTCATATTTTTTTTATCTAATTAAAAATAAAGCAAAAATTGGAGAAAACAAAAGTCATGTAAATTACTAATCCAGATAAGCTAAAAAAAAATATCTTAGCTAATTAAAGATGGCAGAATTATGCTAAAAAAAATAAAGAATTTGTAATGTAAATTTTATAAAGAATGTACAAGATTATCAACGTATATTTATGACAAACAAAAGGTATGTGCAGAATTCTGAAAACTGGACCCTGAATATAAAAAGGAAAAGACCAATGATGAAATAATTCTTCATGTGGGAGTAGACCAAAGCTTTTGACATTGTTCATCATGAAGACCATCAAACCCAAAAAAGCTTTCATGACTAGCTTTTAGAACCAGGACCAAGAACAAGTTAAACTAATGACCATGAGCTCATTCTAACTCAGAAAAAACTATCCATAGTAATCTACAATCTTCTCACTAAACTTACCAGTAAGCTATGATTCATTATTCCTGATTGTGACTAAATTGTCAGCAAACCATTCTAAAAACAATAAGCTTAAAATAATCCTGATACTTTAATTTTATTGATCAAGAGACTCTTGTATACCCAAAAACTTTTTAATTGTTTAACTGTTATTTTTATTAATGGATTCATATGTGGATTAGCATGTATTCTCTCCAGTTTTAATTAATTAGTAATTTCTCTATAAACATTTTAATTTGTTAGAATAAAATATTTATTTCTAATACCAACTTTTCCTTGTATGTTATTAATAACATTTATTAATGATAATTATTAAATTTATTAATATTAGTTTAGTAAGATTTGAAAATATAATTTACTTTTGCCAATATGTATTGAATAAGCTCCAGGAATAATAATATTTAGAAAATTATTCTAGTTACGATATAATATAATACCGATTTGTTTAAAAGCATTTATTTTTTATTTTTGAGATGTGAGGTGATGGATTTCAGTGGATTCTTACGTGAATCCTGGTGCACTTATAAAAGAAATATAATCTGATTTCATTGATAGTATAAATTATAACAATTACTAGGTTGATCAGGAAATATAGTTATGTTTTTAGAAATAGAAATGGAAGTTTCTTCTTTTTGCATAACTTGATCAACTCACACATTTTATGTGCAACAGAGACCTAGTCAGATGGGCAAAAGCATTTCAATATATATATATATATATTATAACGATCAAAATGAATGTGGAGATCGAATCTAACCGCAAACTACGATATCTGTTCTACAAGGCGCCATCTAGGCATTTAAACCTAGAAAAATTTATAGAGTAGGCAGATACACGTTAAGATTCCACTTTATTTAAATATTCAGATCATTAGCCCAAATCACTAGCTCAGTGGAGTAGCAGAGATAATAAAATATAAATTTTATATCTTAAATATAAAAGAGTAAAAGCCACTGCCAGAAATTAACACATAAAAATATTTATTTACGCACATATAAAATAACATTTAAATTTTGAGGAATAAATTCAACATTTTAGATTTTTCTATTAATCTTTAGTTTTACATTTAAGTAAATTACAACCATGAGTTTAATACTTATTTAGTGAGTCGAGGATGAATAGACTATATAGATCTGCATTTAAAAAGAAAATATTCTTTCCTGATTTAACCTTAGGCAACAAATTTCACAATCAAACCGGCACCAATCCATCTGATACATTTATGTATTCAATGTAGCATGAAAATACGACAACACAAAATACTATACTGTCAGGAATGTACATCTGATCAGTAAGTAGAATTAGAAAAGACATTGACTCTCCACCAACAGGAATGTTACATCTGTTGGCAAGTAGAACAATAAACATAAAACTCCATAGGAATGGACTGCGGTCCTTTGCCGTGTTACAAACTCATCCATAGGCAAACAGAAGGTGTGTGGTGTATATATATATATAATCCTGCCCGTAGCGGATCTCATACTACATCTACAATTACACAAATATATCCAATCCATTGAACCAATTCAACTACGAAATGAATAACCTAAGATTACCCTCCCTTAAAATAACTTTACAGAACTATATAGCCATTCATGCCCGACTTAAATTTAACATTTAAATAAGTTTGCACAGATTATTTTTATAAATTTGTTTTTAAAATGTTGAGTATAGATCGGCTGCACAGATTCCACAGTCAAAAACATCCAAATTAAACACAATCGATCAAAATACAAAATCATCGATAACATCAATTGCAAAAGGGAATACACAAGACCCCATGGCATTCATCGTAAGATGCCCGCTTTAACATCGTTGACCTATATATTCTAATCAAATGTGAAAACTTCAACATAATCAACCGCTAATGAATCTATGCAATGTCTATACCCAACCTAAATTTCATCATTTAAAATTTAAACAATAAATAATTTATACAATAAGAAAAAAAAAATGGAAATGATTTTTATCAATCGGAAAACATATAAAATTAAACATTATTAATTTGATTTTAAACTTAAAAAAGTCAGATAGAAGTTCATAAGCTTGAACGAAAGTTCTTAATTATTTTTAAATTTAGAGTTCATGTCCATATAGCTTATGGTAGAAGAGTCCAGGTTTCTGCTTTTAATTCCTGTGACACCTCCATTGGAAGATAATGTTCTGGAGATGGCAATAGCTGGTTCAAGGTATCACAGTCTTTTCATTTTTTTATAGAGAGTGTGGTATGTGTGTCCTACCACATCTCTCAAACACAAAATGCTGGAACTGTCAGAAAAAACTGTATTTCCCTTTTTATATTATCCACACGGATTCAATCAACAAAACGTCACTAATCCATCACTTTCGTTAGGGTCCAAGCCAAGGCTTAGTGCTTCCATTGGTCAAGCTAATTTCTCTTTATTTTCTTATCTATCTTTCATCAGATCATTTTAATTATACAAGAGCCCAAGGCTAGCTTGCTTTTCAAACAATTTATAAACAATCATTTCCATTTACAGATTACAAGAATTAATTAATACCTGTTTTTATTTTTAAATCTTGTACTTTTTTTTTATAAAAAAGTACGTTCAAATACTTATTTATTTGTTTTTTTTTTTTAAAAAAATATTTTTAAAGTTTGGCATCTGTGCGAATGTATATACGTTTAACAAACATTTTAATTTTAGTGTTTAGTTTTTTTACTTTTATTTGCGAACTTTTAAGTTTTTATTTTAAATTAATGTAACAACATATTTATATATCATTACAATATATATATATATATATATATATATATATATCAAAAACCAAAACTGCCTAACACTATACTAGTAAAAATAAAAATGCAAAACCATAAAACAATACAATACTAGATAAAATCCAAAATCTTACCAAAATCCTTACACAACCATGGTTTCATCTGCTACAAATAGATCTCATGTGAAAATCAAAGTAAAGGAAAACATATATATATATACAACCAAACCTTCCCATAATTCATTTCAAACTCCACCTTCCCTTAATATCAAAAGAAGTGTAATAAGATTGATAGCCTTAGAATCAAGGAGTTTTATCATCAAAGTCTTCTTTATTCTTCTTTTTAACTCATTCTTTTCATAAAAAATAACCGAAGCATTGTCAAACAATATTCTATGACCTGTATTCAATTCATGAATATATAAAGCTGAGTTAAAATACCTATGTTTATCTCTACATATATGAATCTTAACCCTTTCATTAAGGCTAAATTTACTCTCGCCTACATAAAATTTATCACAACTACATGGAATTTTATAAACAATACCATGAATAGACCTACTATCAATAGACTGTTTTGAACCATTAAGTAATGAATTAAAATCAGAACCTTTCTTCCATGCATATTACTGAAAAATGTCCATTTTGAATGTGTAGTTACTCAAGGAATTCAGTACCAAGTACTTGGTTCCCTTGGACTGTGCAACTTGCTGTGAATAGATTAAACATATAGATCAGTAATCAAAACAGCTTATAAAACAATCTGGATCCTCATGTTCCAGTTCTAAAGAAGAACTGTTTGAACTAAGTATATGGGATGGCCATAAAAACCAGAAGCCATTCATATAAGAAACATACAGCAGACATATGTGCTTCCTAAAGACACATTCTCCATACTAAATATAATATTAATTAATAACTTAGGGTCCACAAAATTTTATACTTTCATTCTGTGAAACTACTAAATGCCAATTCATAATTAGCATTCTTAAAATATGCTAAAAAGGGTATTTAAAGTAATCTAATTTATTAACAAATCTCCATAGTTTATATTTATTCAAATATCAGCCTTTTAAGCTAATTGTGCATATGCTTTGCAAGTGTTAATAATAAATAAATACTTTCTCACCAATACAAGATAAAGTATTTATGCAGGAATAAAAGGAATTCTCTTATTCCTACTATAACTCAAAAGAGGGCTAAATCATACCTGGGCCTTAACGCTTAAAATGCATGACTTGTCTAAAAATGAGAAGATTTGACGTCACTCTAAATCGGCTACTTTTTATCGCACGTATACATATTATATGTCATTCGAAAGAAAATCAAAAGTTCTGTAAGATGGTGCCCTCTTCAGAGTTATTTTACAAGTAAAAAATCAATAAAAATGACCATATATGTCAAACAAAACTAAAGCACCATCTCCTCACCAACTTTTCTTGAATCTTATTGGCTGTCCCACTTCTGTCAGAAAGGGAAATGGCTGCCAAAAAGTAAAAAGTTACGTTCGTTTTGATTTTTTATTACGAAAATGATAAACGAATGTTTACAACATTTTAAACAATATTTGAATTGAATTACAAATTATTATTGATAAAATAATACTAAAAATCAAATTATTTTAGAAAAATAGTTAAGATATTACCAAGAATTATTTATTTATTGCTACATATTGATCGTAACATTAAAGTGAAAAAAAAAAGATTGTGTCAGCAATCTTTTTTGGTTGGTTGAATAGCGGTTACTTTTATTTCAACGCAATTGAATATTTTTTAAATTATAAATCAAATTTTATTTTTGAAAAGACTTTCGTTTGCTTTCGTAATCTGAGAATTCAGTAATATACTTTTTACAAATGAAACTAACATATTTATATTATTAAAAGTGATCTATTTTAACAATAGATTTTGTTAAATTTGTGAGTTGGCCAATTACAAGTTTTGATTTTTAACTCATTCGGCCAATTAAATAATAATCGTTGAAAGGGTTAAGCAATACATACAATAAGCTTTATAACTCATTCTTGCATTTATTAACTAATTATTTTATTAACTTGTCAACCCAATTCAAACATCAATAATAATAATAATAAGCTAAACATAATAGCTTAATGAACAAATTGAGGTTTTTAGAGTGGAGATTTATGTGTGTGCTAATGAGTAAAATTACTGAATTATGAGAAAACCTCTAATCATCTCCTCAAATTTTATTCATAGAATCAATCTCTGTTCTGAACAGGGCATAGCATACATTATAATATAAACATATACCAAACAAATAAAAAAGGCATGACCACAGATTAGCAAATAATAAAATAATAACTGAATAAGTTATTATTAAACAAAAATTTAGAGTTTTAAATTTCCTTTGTAATAATTAGGCATATTTACAGATATTATTTTATCAGAATTTTGAATTATATTTTACAGACTTGAATCAGTTTTAACTATTAGAACCTTATTACAGTTTAGAAGTTTGTATACATTATAGATTAGTAGTTGGCTTAACTCTAGATATTTTATTAGAATTATATTTTAACGAGCTCTGCAAAAAAAAATGTGTTGCCATATCTTCTTTACTGAGGCTTCCTGTAGCTTTATCACCATTATTCTTGGCTGGGCTGATCCCTTACTGATGTCTTTTTGGCAGTCTACTCATCTCCCCATTCTTTCATCTCCATAGACAGCTCTCTCAAAAGGAAAGCTGGCAAATGGTATGACCTTATCCATCAAACTCTATTTTCCATTCCATCATAGCAACTGGCAACACACACTATATCAAATTAAAAAAGTAAACCCCCTGCTGAAAATTTAAGGTTATTTATACAAGAAAAATTGGTAACTTAACTGCCCTGTTTACAACATTCTACAAAATTTTCAGCAATAATGTAAAATCCATAAATGAAACCTTTGATCATTTCTTGGCTAAAGAAAATGATGGTTAAACAGGTCACTCTTTGTTCTTAGTTGTTTTTTTAAAAGTACATTTAAAAATTTTGATTAGTTTTATTAATTGCTTATAGATGATTTTCTAAGAATTGACAATCTTTTTTATAAAACAGATAACTTTTTTTGAAAGAGTTTTAAGTTTGTAAACATTTTTATATATGTGTGTGAGACTATTGCAGGAATTAAAATTTATATATATCAATGTATTTAAATAAAGGTATTAACTGAGAATAATTTAAATTTATATTAATTTGAAAGAGTTGTGATGCTTTCAAAATTTATTCCATTATGTCTTCTTTCACATATATATGTAGGTGGTTACACACATATAACAATGTTCACACAACTTAAATTTAATTATATTGTTTTATTAAATTTTAAATGTATAATTGTGTATGCATTATATGCATACAGACTTTAATATGAGCATTAGATTTGTGCACATATACAAATACATGTACTTACAGGTAAATATACACTACTACATATTAAAACACAGTATTATAAACTTATACACATGGACTGGGAGAGGTTTGAACTAGGGAAAAAGTTACTACTATGGAACATAATAGGTAAAATGGGATGATGGAAAAATAATATTGTTTTATATCAGTGAACTTCCAGGAAAATATAGAGAATAAAAGACTTTACTTAAATTTTTAACTGCAATCATGAATTAAATCCTTCCCGTACTTTTTTCTTCTTTTATATGGAATTTTAAATTTTAAGTTTATTCTTG
Source organism: Epiperipatus broadwayi (assembly GCA_028023455.1). Lineage (NCBI taxonomy): Eukaryota > Metazoa > Onychophora > Udeonychophora > Euonychophora > Peripatidae > Epiperipatus > Epiperipatus broadwayi. The sequence continues at coordinate 9,003 of JAQFVV010007917.1, forward strand.
CCTAACTATTTTTGAGCTTTCTCCAACTTATCCCCATGCACTGTGTCCATTCTATACAGAAAATTTAATATATTAGTTACACTAACTATTTTAAACTACTTAGATAATAAAATGCTAAGTCTAAAGTTGCTATTCATTATGAAATTTCAAACTACACTTTTAAATTAGAATAAATACTTATATACATACTTATAATGATTTGATCCTGCCATATTGTTATCTTTTATTATGGACTTCTTGGATGAGCTGACTAGGATGCTGTATATTGTCTTTTAACTCTTGTTGGCCCATTGCATCCTGAGTTCTGGGAATTTCTCCATGGATAATCTCCTACAACCACTGCATGGCACCTTACTTACTCAATCCTGTGTACTTTTTCAGGCAGTTTTCTGTGCATGTGTGTGCAGTATATGGTTGTAAGGAACTCTGTCATCTTTTCTATATTCCTTACTTTACAGCAAGCCATCATCTCCTAAATTATTTTGTCTGTGTAAACGGAAAGAATGTTAGTCATTTCAGATGGGCCATCTGTCTGACAAAGAACTGGGTGTAAGTTTCCTTAGCTATCAAACCATAGAACTCTTTAACCCTTAAACCGCTAATTATATTATTGGCCAAGTGAAGTAAAAGTCCAAACTTTTAATTGGCCAATTCACAAACTGAAGTGTCAATTAACAAAGTCAATTGTCAAAATATATTCATCTTTTAATATTATATTCACTTTAGTTTCATTTGTAAAAAGTACATTAATAATTTGTCAGATTATGAAAGTGAACGAAAGTTTTTTCAAAAGTAAATTTTGATTTATAATTAGAAAGATATTCGATAGCAAAAGATATTAAAAGAAACATCACTTGCCAACAAAAAAGATTTGCTGATGTCATGATTTCTTTCCACTTTTATGTTGCGATATGCACGTTACAATAAATAAATAATTCTTCCTAAAATCTTAACTATTTTTCTGAAATAATTTTATTTTTAGCATATTTTATCAAAATAATTTATAATTTGTCAAAAAATACTGTTAAAATGGTCTAAAACATTTGTTTATAATTTTTGAAATAAAACAAAAACAGATCGTAACTCTTTACTTTTTGGAAGCCATTTTTTTTGTTGTCAAAATTTAACAGCCAATGAGATTCAAGAAAAGGTGGTACTTTTCTTTTGTTTGATGTATAAGGCCATTTTTATTGATTTTTTACTTGTAAAGTAATTCAAGAAAGGGCAGCATCTTACAGAACTTTTTTAAATCTTTTAAATGAGTGCAGAACTTTTTTAAATCTTTTAAATGAGTGCAAAATCGTAATTGTAGTATGAAATATTACCGATTTAGAGTGACATCAAGCCACTTCACTTTTAAATGAATTGATCACCCAAAGAGTTAAGAATGGAATGATAATTACCATCCTGATGCTCCTCACTCCAAAAGGTTTTTCAACATTGAGGCAGAGTTCTGCTCAAAAGTTTGGGGTTGGTCTTCATAACAATCCCACCAAGATTTGGCAGATCCATGCAGATAATGTATGGTAAGAGCTAATTGGTCTGGCACTGGAATTTTTTGAAACCTTAACAATTCTTGCAGGTTTTCTAGTTGTTCCTTGGGGTTTTCACCCAGATCTTCTTTGAAAGGTTTACCCTGAATGAAACTATCCATATGCATTTGAAGGTTTTGAGAGTGTATCTAGAGGCATTATGGGATTTGAACCCCCATCCTGAACCTCCCTAATCAGGTCTGGCCTCTCTGGACTAGCTGTTTGGTGCTTTCCTGTGATTGCAAGGCTCTGGCTAACACCTTCTATCTCACTGTCTTGACCCTTTGTTCCTTCAAACTGAGGCCACCAACCATGATGTCTGAATTAGAATCCCCTTTTATCTTAGTTCTAACCTTTATCTGCCTTACTAATTCTGACTTGACACCAGAGATTTTTCCATGGCTTTCTTTCACCTTTAACATTTCTTTTATCTGAGCCCTTACTTTAAGGGCTACTGGTTTCCATAAACCATGGCCTCTTTGACTTCATATAGCTTTTCTTGCAACTCCTCCTGTGACATTTGCAAGCTCTTGATGTTGTGGTCCTGCTCTTTCTGGCACCTATGTCCATCTTCTAAGTCATGGAGAACCTGAGATAATGAACCCTGGAACGACTGTTTTCTGCTGACTTACCTGGCTCAGATCAGCATAAATTTCCCTTTTAATGCATGTACAGCCTCAGTAGTCTCCTTCTTCTGCTCTCTCAAACATTCTGAGAATTCAGGTAATGCCCTCTCATAACTGTATTGACAATCAATACTCAAATTTTTGATCTTGTTTAGAGTCTGGATGCTTTGTCTCATTTTGGCCACCTGTTTTTGTCCGATTTCTATCTTTTAACACAAGGCTTGTATACTATTCTTTATTTCCTGAATTTTAACTTCATTGTCTTCTTTTTTTCTATCTTATTTTCTTCTTTTTTTTTCTATCTCTTAATTTCATTTTCTTCCCTTGTTTGTACCATCATTTTGAACATGTTTGCTAGCATCTCTTCATGATTTCACTTGCTCTCTCTTCCAAACCCAACTTTTGTGTTACCCTAGATTACTCTTCTAAGTACACTGGGCTCTTCATGGGGTCATGCTGACTAGTGTTTACTTCTCCTTTAGTCTCTTTGTCTGTACTGCTACTATCCTCTATAATCTCTCTTCCTGATCTTAGGAGCTTTTTTTTACCCTTAGTCTCCTTTTCTGACTTTTCCTCCCTAACCTCCCTCTCTTCCTTATCTTTCTTGTCCTAAGTACTACTACTATCCATTATTATATACATACTTTTGCCACTTTAATTATTTAAACTTACTCCTTACGGTATTTATTTACTCTTATTTCTATCCATCCAATGACTATTTTGCCACCATGTTTCTAAAGAAATTATCTGTAGTATTCTGCCCTTGACATCTATTTATTTATACTTTCAGCCCTTAGTGCCATAATTAATTTATCAACTACTATCTTATATAGTATTGCAATTTATAAAAATAAGAAATAATAAAAAAAAATCTTACTGAAGCCTCAGATAGTTACGGATCTGTCATACTTTATTTTTAATCCATGATTACCAATGTTTATATAATAAATATAATAAATTTTGACTCCCCTGTACATGTATACATATACAAAGTCTTGCCTATCTTAATTGATATTTTCACAGTAATTGATATTTTCACAGTCCATCCAAATCCCTTCAAAATATAATGACCAAAATTTTAAATACTGGTCCTATGTAGTTCTCTTTCTGATAAAAAAATCTATAGAGGATGGCTCTGAACTGGTTTGAGTCATCCCTGTGTGCCAGTTGCCAGTAGGTGAGATCTACATCTAGAATTAGTAATGAAATTGGACCTATAAGTACTATAGGCATTAATCCATATATATATATATATATATATATATCATTGAGCCATAGTGTGTTCATCTCAAATTCTATTGACAAATAATTAGTCTCTTCATAAAAAATTAACTTTCACATATGCAACATTGATCTATTCAAATCTGCAGCATCATACCAGGGAAAAAATAATACATATATTTTTTTTCTGCCAGCATGCATTCAGTTCAGAGCCATACATAATAATTCTAGAAGCCCCATATTGGATGCCATATTCAGGGAAAAAATTCTATGTAACAGTCAGGTTCATACATTCATGCAACAATATCCAGAATTTTGGCAAATTACACCAAAGCTGATCTAGATGAGGTTGAGACCCCAAATCAGATTTCATCTCAGCTCCTTTACCAACACTTTATGACTTATCACCCTATGAATGACATATCAGAGGCTACATTCAGTGTTTCTTAATTCGCATGCTTGTAGTAGCAAAGGGTGAAGCAAAAGACTCGTGGAATAAATGACTAAAATGCTAATACTTTAAATAAACACACACATTTATGGCTGGATATACAATGCATATATCAATATTAAGCAATTTAAGATTTGGGATGGATTAGGAATGATACACAACACAGTGATTATAGTTTAATATATTTTTAATTATTAAATATAAATTAAAAGATATGAGTGCAGTGAATGAGACATGCAAATGTAACTATGATTAGCAAGTTTAAAAACAGAATCTCATTGGATGTACAATAATTAAAAGAGTTTATTACATATTTCATAATATATGATCTATTCATGCCTTAATTGTACTATGCCCTCCCTATTATGTTTGTGATGGTTAAGTCAGTGCAAGAATGATGATTTATCACCATGACAATTAATAATAGACCATTTAATAATATGTAATGAGCTGCAATATATATATATATATATATATATATATATATATATATATATATATATATATATATATATATATATATATATATATATACAAAACCAGACTACATATTCAGATCAATGCTGAAATCTTATTACATTATGGAAAAATGAACTGGAACTTTTTAGTATGACTTCAGATACTACAGCATTATATATATTACTAGAGATGTGTGCATTTTGGATGTGTTGTTACTCGACAGATTCAGTACCAAGTACTTGGTTTCTGTGGATGTACTACTTGCTGTGAATAAATTGAATATATAGTTCAGTGATTGCAACAGCTTATAGAACAATCTGGACACTCTTGTTTTAGTTCTAAAGAATAGCTATCTGAACTAAGTATATGGGCTAGCCTTTAAAACCAGAATCCCATTCATATAAGAAACATAAAGCAAGGTGCAAATGCAAGTATGTGATTTCTAAAGACCCATTTGTCAAGCTAAAGATAATATTAATTAATACCTTAGGGTATAGTTTCCTTCCAAATAACTACCATATGCCCGTTCATAATTAGCATTCATAAAACATGCTAAAAAGGGTACTTAAAGTAGTCTAATTTATTAACTAATCTACATAGTTTATACTATAACTCAAATGAGGGCTAAAGCATATCTGAAACCTAAGCAATACATATAATATGCTTTATAACTCATTCTTGCATTTATTAACTATTTTATTAACTTGAAAACCTAACTTTAACATCAATAATAATAAGCTAAACATAATAGCTTAATGAATAAATTGGTGTTTTCAGAGTGGAGATTTATGTGTGTGTGCTAAAGAGCAAAAATACTGAATTATGAGAGAGCCTCTCATCATCTCCTTCTCAAATTTTATTCATAGAATCAATCTTTGTTCTGAACAGGGCATAGCATACACTATAATATATACATATATGAAACAAATATAAAAGGTATGACCGCAGATTAGCAAGTAATAGAATAATAACTGAATAAGTTATTATTTAACAAAAATTTAGAGTTTTAGATTTTAATTTAATAAATAGGCATGTTTACAGGTATTATTTTATCAGAATTTGAAATTATATTTTTACAGATTTAATTCAGTTTTAACTATTACATCCCTAATACAGTTTATAAGTTTGTGCACATTATAGATTAATAGATTAGCAAGTAGCAGAATACTAACTGAATAATTTATTATTTAACAAGAATTTAGAGTTTTAGATTTTAACTTAATAAATAGGCATGTTTACAGGTATTATTTTATAGGAATTTTAAATTATATTTTTACAGAATTAATTCAGTTTTAACTATTACAACCCTAATACAGTTTAAAAGTTTGTGCACATTATAGATTAAAAGCTGGATTGACTTTTATATATTTTATTAGAATTATTTTTTAAAGCACTCTGCAGGAAAAACTTATTACAGTATCTTCTTTTCTGAGACTTCTTGTAGCTGTAATCATCATCATTCTCAGCTGGGCTGCCCTTTTCCTGATGTCTTCTTGGCAGTCTACTGATCTCCCCATTCTTCCATATTCACAGACCAATCTCTTGAAAGGAGGGCCAGCATATTGTACATCCTTAACCACCAAACTTATTTTTCCAGTCCACCATAGTGACTGGTGGCAAGTACTATATCAAATTATAAAAGTGAACCCTCTGCTGAAAATTTAAGGTTATTTATACAAGAAAAATTAGTAACTTGAGTGCCCAGTTTACAACATTTGACAAAATTTTCATCAGTAATTTAAAAAACATAAAATGAAACTTTTGGTAATTTCTTGACTAAAACAGAGATTGTTAAACATGTCCCTATTTGTTCTTAGTTTTATTTTTAAAATACATTTTAAAATTTTGATTCCCAATTTTTATTAATTGCTTACAGATGGTTTTTTAAAAATTGACAATTTTTTTTATAAAATATAACGTTTTAAAAAAATTTAAGTTTGTAAACATTTTGTTACATATGTGTGTGAGACTATCACAGAAATTGAAATTTATATACCAATGTATTTAATAATTCAAATTTATATTAATTTAAAAGAGTTGTAATGCTTTTTAAATGTGTTGCATTACATCTTCTTTTGCATATAGATGTAGGTGGTTAAACACATATAACAATGTTCACACAATTTAATTTAATTATACCATTTTTTAATTTTAAATGTATAACTGTGTATGCATTATCCACATACTGACATTCATATGAGTATTAGATGTGTGCATATATACAAATACATGCACATAAGGTAAATATATGCTACTACACATTAAAACACAGTATTATAAACTTATATACATGGACTGGTAGGGGTTTGATACACGAAAAAAATACTACTATGGAACTAAATGAAATTATGTAATGCAAAAAATTATGATAAATCTCTTGAGAACAGTTAAGTAAAGCTAAAAATATTAATTACATATGGTTACATAGCTGGCCATAATAAATAATGCAGCTATAAATGTTTAAAATATGTTTAAAAATGTCAATTTTAATAGTTTAAACTTATAGTAAATAAATGTTATAATTAAAATTATAAATTATATTTAATAATTATAATTAATATTATATATTTTAAAAGTAAGCTTTATGGTAGTGAGAGTTGTATTTAATTCTATATTTTCCAGATTATTATTCCAAATTTTGTATTATTGTATTATTTTATTTAATACAATAAGTGTTGCAATTTATTCATTATTTCCAGACAAAAAAAATCAGATAATTTGTCTTGGTTATTAACATGTGACTTGTATACATGCTTGCTAGTATTTAGATTAATAAAGTTCAAGATATTTTTAAAATTGCATTATAGAATTGGATATTATTATTACCTATCATAAAAGCAAATATTAAATTAGTCTTAGTAAATGTTTTAAATAATGTTATAAAATGAAGACAGCTAATCAAAGTTAAATATTTTGGTTTAAAATAAACTAGATAAATTAAATATTAAGAGTGGGATAAATTTATTAAATATTGTTTTTAAAAGTTGTTTAAAGGTATTTAATTAATTTAGTAAAGTAATAATTGATTTAAAAGTAATATTTTAAATAATATTTTTAAAGTTATAATATGTCATTTTATTTTTTGAAATTTAATTGTGTAAGATTGTAACATTATGCAAATTCGGTATCAAATGAAAAGTAAAAATCAACCTACAGGATGAGGTATTTTCTAGAATATAAATACCATTGCATGGGGGTTTTAAGGGTGATTAAAAAGGTGATCAAATGTATCAGTGATTATATTAGTAGCTATCGAGGAGACAGTAATTTTAAATTTTTATTATTTTAATCAATTTTTTAGTGTTCTCATACAATTTATTTGCAAAGCTAATAGGACACTTATTTAAAAGTATTTGCAAAGAGAGTGTAAAATAAACATATTTTAATAACTTCATTTTAATATGCATTGTTAATTTTAAAGTTCTTTTACCAGGAGTATTCATCAGAAACTTAATATACTTTGCAATAAAAATATGAAAATGTCGATAAGTAAAATGTATTTAATAGAAATTCTAAAGATAAATATAATAATTGTGAATATAATATTAATTATATTAACACAGAAAACTATTCCAGTGAATAAGTTATTTTTATGGACATTATACAGGAAGCTTAATAGGAAAACTATTTGCCAATTAAAGGTAAAATACACATTATTTTATATAACAGCAAGATAGTCTTGTCCAAGATTAAGAAATGATATGACAAGTATATTTTATAATAATTTTATGGAAACAATCCTACAGAAATTAATGTTATATTCTTTTTGAAGGAAACCATTTAAAATATTTGCAAGAAATTATTTTACATAAAGACTAATGGAAAATATTTACCAAAGCATATGTTGTAATTATAAATTTATTTAAACGCACATTCATTATGTAAATAATATTCATTAAGGCTGTAGCCTCAATCACTTGCATATAAAATGCGATAGTAGGGACCTCTACAGGTCTTAAACCACATGCTTATGTTATAAAACCTGAGGTATATAGGGTTATACATGTTTTATAAAATTGTTTAAAAAACTGAATTTTAAGACAAGAATGAAACCACTGAAAATAAGTAATAAATAGCAATAAATTTTCCTAAAGAAGAAACCTACAGAGAAAGGAATACATGAATAAATAGAAGTATGGAATTATAGAAATATTTTATACTGTGCAAAAAGTTTATCCAGATAGTTTGAGCTAAGCCAATGGGATATGATGCATCACTAAGCCAATATAGAATATTCTAGAATAGAAGCTTCAATGGATTATTTTTTTTAATATTATGATTTTATTATGATTTTAATAATCATCATTCTGGACAATAGAAATTATAAACTATTATTCTATAACTTTTCCAGAACAGATCAATGATTATTTTATTTAATTTTTCAAGATATTAAAAGATGTCATATTATTTTTTATTATTCTTTTTTTAAACTTTGCTTACCATGGCCAAAAACAATTTTGTCTAGTTCATTGTCAAGCTATTAAAAAAAACCTAGCAACAGAGGCAGTTTCAAAATTGCTCTTGAAGAGAACATTTTTTTAAAAAAAAAAACTCTTGAGAAAATAAAACATTTTTTGAACTTTAGTCTTGATTTTTATTTATTAACTTTTTAAAGTGTAATATTATTTTTATAAGAGTAGGAACATGAATATTAATTTATTAATAATATTATAATCTTATAGTAGAATAATTTAATAATTTAAATAAGAACATTTAAGTAAAAATATGGATTGTATTTTTATGTATGCAATGTTGTATCTAATTGATGGAAAAAGAAGACTGCAAAAGTGATAACAAGTCAATATCACTTGATATATTTTTATGATGTATTTTTGTTTTTCTTTTTTGAAGATTGCCTATGAATTATAATGTATGGATGTATGAATGCTAAATTATATGTAAATGCATTTGTACAACACTTTTAAATTATGAGATTAGGATTTATTTTTGAGAATATGCATACTATAATTTTATACTAGTAATATAACACAACATGATGATGAACATTATGTGATTCTTTTTAAAACTTTCATATTATTGGATGTTCAAAGTATTTATAAGACTAGTTTTTATGTGTTTAGAATATAAAATAAGAAAGTAAAGCAAACTTTTTTTGTGGTTTAGTGAGATCGCTCTAATTATAAGTGAATTTTGTTTATTATTTTGAATATGCAAGTTAGTTATTTCTCAATGTAAGATTTGATAAACCTTTTAGGAAATAATGATAAGGTAGTGACTTGGTAGTAATATGGTGAACATGAAGCCAGGAGAAGATATTAAGGTAGGATGTAATAAAGGAATATGAATAGTATTTAGTAATTTGATTAGATATGCAATACAGTTAACAAAGCCCTGTATGTTTGTGGATAGTGTCTATTTTCTTTAAGTATTGATGTTCCAATAAAGTTGAAGGAATAGCTTTGACATCATTGATAGTATTTAACCCCATTAGACAGAATAGGCCATGCCTCTATTTCTTATAAATACACTGTGCCATGGCATTTTTTCTCCGATAAGTGCTATGAGTTATACTCTAGTTTTTTTTCCTAGCCTATACATCTATTCACTATCTAGATTTCCAAAGTAACTACATCACACAGTATGGTATATTTTAAAAGAAATAATAGATAATTTAGAGTTTAAGATATGCTATTGTCTGAATGAGATAAGTTCATTTACTTGTAAGAAGAAGTATAGTTTGTGCAAATTGGAATTGAAAATCCAATGGATCCAAAAGGAAAAAGAATCATAAAATATGTTTTTTAGATTTTATTTTGAAAATAAAATAAATTTTAGGAATGAAATATGTAAAGCAAAGTTGTTTTTGAAATATTAAATAATTTTTTAAATATTTTATTTTATTTTTTAATGAGTACTGCATATTTTTAAAATATAATGTTATAAAGTAAAACGATATAAACAATAATCATAGGTACAATTCTATATTATTAAATAATAGGGAATATATCAGTGATTACAACAATATAGTATTAGAGTAATATTAAATGGGATATATTATATTTAATAACATTGTATATGGAACAACGATATTCACACAATCTAGTAATAAATTATCAGTAGACATTTTACATGATATCTTTTAACATTGCAAAATGAAATTTTCTAGAGAAAAATATCCATGCTCTCAATTATTATTATTATTTTATTTTTCCATACTATGTTTCAATAGAGGTTTTAATAAAAAAGAAGCACAGTTAAATAATAGTTAAAGATATAATATATTTTAAATAAGTATACATAAATGTAATTTTATCATAAGATTAATCACAAAGGGATCAATAAAATTGTATTGTTTTATTATTATTACTTTAAGTCAGAGTGAAGACTTAACTAGGTTCTAATAAAAATGTATAACGGTGCAAATTTAGGATGTCAAAATGTAAATATTGTAAAATAAATTGTTATTTTGTTTTGGTGTTATAATAAACTTTGTTAAATTTGTTTTTCAAAAATTTGTGTGTTAGACTATTTATTTTTTCCATCATAATGTATGAGATACACAAAATAATAAAATCAAACATAATATTTTTTTGCACAGAAATAAATGAAGAATTATTTTAAGAATTCAAATATTTTCTTGGTATTTGTTTATTTAGGTAATCACATTTTACACGATCTTATGGTCATAAATTACTTATTATAATGGTATATTAATTTATAATTCTATTCATTGCCACACATATATATTTCAGAATATCTAATACTACCACATATTTATTACATTCTTATGTGAAGATAAAAGATTATATTATGGTATTTTATTATGTTATTATAGTAATAAAATTATAGTAAAGAAAAGATATACAGAATTAGTTCATACAACGAAGAATATTATTATTATTTGTTATTATTAGTAGTTAAGTGTAATAGAGTATGACATAAAAATCCCTTATCATATTTTACTACTGTGATTTGATTATCTTAGAATAATTTCATGAACCTGAGATTTTATTGAGTTAAATTATAGTAGATAAAAGAATAAGATTTAATTATTAGTTTAATCTTAATGAGTAGGTTTATTAAAGTTGTAAGAATACTATAAGTTTATTATTTGAGATAATAATAGGGGGATAGTGTTCTTATGCCATTGAGGTCGTATCCTGTGGGATATTGGCTCAATGTAATCTTTCTTGTCACCTGTATTTTCACTTCCAAGTCTCATGAAATAATAAATATTTATTTATTTATTTTATAAACTGAACCTTATTCTTATTTTTGAATTTGAGCTAGTGGAACATTTAATATTAATGCAGAATATTTTATTTATTAATTATTTGCATTTAACCAAACCTAATCATTAACTGAGCTAACCCATTTTTATTTTATATTATACTACCCCAGAAGTGAGACTACAAATGGCACGTTAGAATATATATATATATATATATATATATATATATATATATATATATATATATATATATATATGCAAGATTTTGTTTTCATCAGTGCATTCTTCGTCTTAGCTCATTCCTAACACAACCTTCTATCAGCCCCAAAGTCAGACTAACCTCTCTCATTATAGATACATTTGAATTATTTTTCAAGTAAGCCAAATAACACATTTTGTACTTTAACTTTATAAACACACATTTTAGAGATACATAACGTTATATATATTCTAGCCATACATTAAGTAGAAGACAAAAAAATCTCACATTAAAAAAGCTACAATAGATTGTGATGTGATGCACTGTGACTTCTCCTTATTCAGAGTCAGAAATCTCTCAGCCACTATGCCCAGAAAAACCTATGAGGCACTTTACCTTCACTTTCCATTCTCCATCCTAATTTTTTTTTCATATTTTTCTCTATTCTGCTCCATCTCAATTACACAATGTAATCTTTATCAAGTCCATGGTCTTTATATCTAATTTTTCTTCTATCTTTTTTTCAAACCCAGCATAAAAACCAAAAACCCACTCTCTGCATAATTACTTTGTTTATATTTGGTCTTCAACAATTTTATTATTTGTACCCTTTCTTCTTGCAGTCATTAGCAATCAATCAACAGATACCTAATATTTTATATGCCTTCCTTACACAACTTTTAGACTAAATCACTCACATTTTTTGATTTATGTATATATTTCATTGTTTCTAAAGAGTCTGTTCAAGACTTAAACAATAAAATACTTTTCTTGCTATTATCATGTAAAGAGTTGTATAATTACTTCTGCTGATCTCAGATAGCTATAACACTGGCAATTCTGTACCTGAAGCTTCTTCCTCAGCTACATAGAGAAATAATAAGAGAAGACTTTAGTCTTTGGCAACATTATTTTAAAATCGCTTAGTACAAATCCTAGTAATCTTCTGCTTTTCCCCCACTTCACTATTTAGCACTCTATACATTCATGACCATTCATATGACTATCTACATTGAACAAAACAAGTTTTTTTTATAGTTCTTCACGACCACCCTCTTTTGTTTCACTTAGCTTTTTTAAAATTGCATTTTCAAAAAAGAATAAAGAAAAATGTTTTTTAGGATATTTTCAATGAATATCTTGTCAACTGTAGATTTTTTTATCCTGCATCTGGATGTCTTTTTTTTTAAAAAAAAATATAATTAAAAACTTGCCTATCATACATAAAATCACAATATATCATTTTAATTAACACTGCACCACATTAACATTCCAAAAAATAATTATAAAAAAAGCAAAGTTTATATGCTTCATTAAACCAAAACTTTCAGTTCAATTAACAAATAAATTTTTTTATCCTATATTGCTTAAAAGATAACAAACTACTTAAAATTTGCACTTTTGTTAATAAAAAATAAAATTTCCAATACGAAAATAAAATAGAAAACCATTAAATAATATATTATTTTAATATGAGATGGAAAAATCTCTCTTTCTCTCTCTCTCTCTCTCTCTCTCTATATATATATATATATTGTAACGTTTATTTATATACGTTGCAAATATATTGGCATTTGGTAGAAGCTAAAAAATAAAAGTAAATTTAGATTTTTTTTTTTGACTAATTTTTTTTTTAAAAAAAATAACGTACAATGAAAGTTAAATTATTCTTTCGTTTTTTTTTATGTAATTAGAAATAAAAGTTAGAATTGGAGAGAACAAAAGACACAAATTACCAATCTAGATAAGAGAAAGTAAAAATATTTTAACTAATTAAAGATGGCAGAATTATGCTGAAAAAAATAGAGACTTTGTAACATAAATTTTATAAAGAATATATAAGATCAACGGATATTTGGACAAACAAAAGATGCGCAGAAGTCGGAAAACTGGGCCTCTAGAGAGTATAAAAGGCAGAGATCAGTTTGAAGGACATCTTGTTCGTTTTGTTTCTCTAGTTGGTCTTGGATAACATTAATATATCCAAGATCGCTCTTCGCTGAAGGAATTCGGCATGTCGCAGTGAACCGGAGCTCCTGAAGACATCGGACCTAAGGATGTACACCAGGAAAAGCCTTCGTGACCTACTGGGGAAATGGACCACAAGATCAAACAATAACCAAAAGGCCAAGCTCATTATAACCAAAAAAAACTATGCATAGTTATCTACTACTGAATTCATGAAACTTACCGGTAAGAATAATTATCCTGATTGTGACAAAGTTAACTATTTAAAACTACTCGTAAAAATATACGTATAAAAGAATCCTGATAGTGACTTTAATTTTTCTATATGAGAGACTCTTATTTAACCAAGAACTTTGTAATTAATTATTCAGCAGTTATTTTTTTATTATTAATGTTTCACGTCAGAATTAAGTGTATTCTCTCCAATTTATTTGATAAATAATTTATTTCAAACATTTTTTATCTATTAGAATAAATATATTTCTAATACCAATTTTCATTTGTGCGTTATTAATAATAGTTATTATTTTTTATTATTAAATCTATTAGTAGTTTAATAAGATTTAAAAATGTAATTTACCTTTGCCAATATGTTTGAATAAGCCCAGGAATAATAATCTTAAAAAAAAAAAAGATTATTCTAGTTTACCGTAAAATTACCGATTCTTAAAATCTAAGACCAATAATTTTAAAAATATTTTATTTTTTTTATTTGTGAGACATGCTGGCGACAGATATCAGCGGTCTTTTTTAGAATAAAAAGACCTGGCACCTATCAAATAAATTAAAAGCTGATCTCATCAATAGCATAATCATCAACCATCAATAGGCAAAGTTTGATCAGGAAATATAGCTGTGTTTTTTAGGAAAAGAAATACAACTTTCTTTTTTCTTTTGATACAGCTTGATCAACTCATGCTCAAATATAAATTTGAGGCATATAGTGGCCTAGTAATACAAAAAACGTTACAATGGCGACCCAACTCTGGCTTCGATTTAACAACTACAACCTGAGATGAGTTGTAATGATAAAGAACATTACAATGATGACTCAAAGAAACTCACAGCCGGAAAATAAATTATGATTTTTTTGAAAAAAGAAAAAAATTATAAAAAAAAAACTAACTAATTAAACCCTGATTATTAAAATATGAAAGAAGATATTTTTTTAATATGACTTCCAGAAAGAAAAAATATATATGTATATTTTTTTATATATGTCTAAAAACACGATCGTGGTTGATGTAGACGTAAGTCACAAGTATTTGACCGGGTAGGCGGTTACTGAAGAGGGGAATAACATAGCCCCGAGTCCTTATCCGCAGTATATGAACATAATACCGTCTTTAAATGCTCGTCAGACTATTTCTAGCAGAGATCCCAATAAAGGGAAAGGCGTATCAAGTTGGACCAAGTTGCCACGAGCCTGTAAGACTCAGAACGATGAGCAATGCTCATTTGTGCTTATAACTTGGGCTTCTTATCGTTAATATTACACTAAAGCGGATAGGACACAGATGAATGTTGAAATATTTTCCATTCCTGCCATGTTAGACCTAAAAGTGGGCGTTAAAGCCGAACATCGCTTGTGAATGAGTCTACACAATATATCAGCACGCTACTACAAAAAAAAAAAAAAACACGAATATGAATTTAAAAAACTTAAGAATAAAATTAGTGTAAACCCCTATTTTATTCTCATCTCCTGGCACTGGTGGTATTGTAACGTTTATTTATATACGTTGCAAATATATTGGCATTTGGTAGAAGCTAAAAAATAAAAGTAAATTTAGATTTTTTTTTGACTAATTTTTTTTTAAAAAAATAACGTACAATGAAAGTTAAATTATTCTTTCATTTTTTTTTATGTAATTAGAAATAAAAGTTAGAATTGGAGAGAACAAAAGACACAAATTACCAATCTAGATAAGAGAAAGTAAAAATATTTTAACTAATTAAAGATGGCAGAATTATGCTGAAAAAAATAGAGACTTTGTAACATAAATTTTATAAAGAATATATAAGATCAACGGATATTTGGACAAACAAAAGATATATGCAGAAGTCGGAAAACTGGGCCTCTAGAGAGTATAAAAGGCAGAGATCAGTTTGAAGGACATCTTGTTCATTTTGTTTCTCTAGTTGGTCTTGGATAACATTAATATATCCAAGATCGCTCTTCGCTGAAGGAATTCGGCATGTCGCAGTGAACCGGAGCTCCTGAAGACATCGGACCTAAGGATGTACACCAGGAAAAGCCTTCGTGACCGACTGGGGAAATGGACCACAAGATCAAGCAATAACCAAAAGGCCGAGCTCATTATAACCAAAAAAAAACTATGCATAGTTATCTACTACTGAATTCATGAAACTTACCGGTAAGAATAATTATCCTGATTGTGACAAAGTTAACTATTTAAAACTACTCGTAAAAATATACGTATAAAAGAATCCCGATAGTGACTTTAATTTTTCTATATAAGAGACTCTTATTTAATCAAGAACTTTGTAATTAATTATTCAGCAGTTATTTTTTTATTATTAATGTTTCACGTCAGAATTAAGTGTATTCTCTCCAATTTATTTGATAAATAATTTATTTCAAACATTTTTTATCTATTAGAATAAATATATTTCTAATACCAATTTTCATTTGTGCGTTATTAATAATAGTTATTATTTTTTATTATTAAATCTATTAGTAGTTTAATAAGATTTAAAAATGTAATTTACCTTTGCCAATATGTTTGAATAAGCCCAGGAATAATAATCTTAAAAAAAAAAAGATAATTCTAGTTTACCGTAAAATTACCGATTCTTAAAATCTAAGACCAATAATTTTAAAAATATTTTATTTTTTTTATTTGCGAGACATGCTGGCGACAGATATCAGCGGTCTTTTTTAGAATAAAAAGACCTGGCGCCTATCAAATAAATTAAAAGCTGATCTCATCAATAGCATAATCATCAACCATCAATAGGCAAAGTTTGATCAGGAAATATAGCTGTGTTTTTTAGGAAAAGAAATACAACTTTCTTTTTTCTTTTGATACAGCTTGATCAACTCACGCTCAAATATAAATTTGAGGCGTATAGTGGCCTAGTAATACGAAAAACGTTACAATATATATATATATATATATTATAATGGTTGGGGTGAATGTGGAGTCCTACTGTATCTGCCATACAGGGTGCCACCAGGCTATTTGAACCTGGAAAATTTATATAGTAGGCAGATACATGCTGTTAAAGATCTAATTTTTACATTTATATTTTATTACGACTGTCAGCCCTAGTCACTAGCTCATGGAGCAGCAGAGATAATATATATATATATTATTTTATTTAAAATATATCTTCAATATTAAAAAATAAAAGCCACTGTCAGTAATAACACACAAAAAACATTTATTAATGCATATAAATAAATATTTAAAATTGAGGAATAAAATTTATTATTTTAGATTAGTTATTAATTTTTAAATTGAAATTATTATTTTAAAACAGTCTGCACAGATGGACATTTTATAAAAGTTTTTTTTAGAATGTTGAGTATAGATAGGCTACATAGATTACTCAGTTAAAAACTTTTCAAAACAATCGTTCAATCTCAGACTAAAAGTTAGTAGCCAAACCAATGCCTGCTTCCAGATATATAGTCACAACCAATGCAATATGAAGATGCTAGCATAAAACCATGCTGACAGGAATGTGCATCTGACAGCATGATATTATTTGAAGGACATGATCCTCATCCAGTACAGGAATGTGCATCTGTCTGGTGAAGGAATCATGTATATACAATAATTAATAAGAAATGCTATGTATGGAGGAGAGCGGTCATCTGCTGACTTATAGTCCCTATTCATAGAGCTAAAAAAAGGGTCAATGGCACAGGAAGTACATCTGTGTCCATTGCAATGCAATGTTTACATCTTGGGGTCATGAATTCAGTTGGGCTTTGCCCTGTATGCTAACATGCTTCACATTACATTGTATAAACACCCATATATCCCTCCACTAGCATCGACCCAACTATGAGACAAATAGCCTGAAATTAAAACCCATTCAAAATAAACATAAACGATTAAAATATAAAGTCATTGATGAAATTGCAGAGGGAAATTTACAAGAAACCCAATGGCATTCATCATAAGATGCTGCATTGACACCAATAACTTAAAAGATATACAAATAAATACATTTACACCCTCAGCATAAGGTGTCATATTTACCAATATCTATATATTTTAATCAATATGAAAATAAAAAAATAATTAAACATTAATGAATCTATGCAGCCATCTACACCCAACTTAAATTTAATACATTTAAATAATTTAGTCAATAAATATTAATAATTAAAAAAAATGGAAATGATTAAATCAGCAAACTCAAATATTTAAAATTAAACATCAATAATTGATTTTGAAATCTTAAAAGTCAGATTAAAGTTCATTTTAAAAATTAGGTTTAGCTTGTTAAATCTTGACAAAAGTTCTTAATTACTTTTTTAAAATTTTTCAGTTCATATCTTACAGTAGAAGAGCTCCTGGTTCCTGCTGCCAATTCCTGTCCAGTCTTTATTGGTCGTACTTTCATGGAAGACCGGTCTGTTTTTCCTGACATGGCCTTAGCTGGTTCAATCCTGGTACTATTTAATTGCAGTACCCTTATGATTTGGGGTCTGCAACAGTACCATTCATAATTCAACAGTCATTTCATTTGAAATAAGTGAGAGAGGTTGAACAGTGCATCTTATCACCCTTCTCAAAAAAATCAAGCTGGAACTGTTCTTAATTTGAATATTTTTCTTTTTATTCAAATCATCCAGATTCACTGAACATGGTTTCCTGTTCCAAATTTTCATTAAGGTCTGAGTGTTGTTTGCTGCTTCTATTGGACATCTAATTTTTTTTGTTCTCTTATCTATCTCTTTCATCTGACTTTTTTATATAAGAGCCCCAAGGGCTAGTTTGCTTTTTGATAATTAATAACATAATCATTTTCATTTACTGAGATTACATAGGAATCTTTTTCAGTTATGTTACTTTTTAATAAAAATATTTTATATTTAGATCTTTACCTTTTTTTATAAAAAAGTACATTCAAATACTTTTTTTTTATTTTAAAAAAAAAAACTTTTAAAATTTTGTATCTGTGTGAATATATATAAATTTAACAACTCTTTAATTTTAGTTTTTAGTTTTTATTTTAATTTTAAATTACTGTAACCGCATATGGCATATGTATACCTTTACAATATATATATAATAGAGCTGATGAAGCACAACACATTCCAAGTTTATGGAGAACCACTTATTTATATCTTTTTTTTATAAAATAAACTTGAAAACAATTAATGATGAAACTAAAAAAAATAAACATTTTGTTAATTCACACCTTTTGAATGCTCAACTACTTCACATTCAATCTCATTCTTTACCTCACCCTCAATCTCATTACTATTTAAAATCTAATGTTTTTTTTTCTTAGAATAAGTTACCCTTAACAATGGTGAATGGTATTTTGTTGAAATGTTGGGAAGCAAAAATAAAACAGTTTATAATCGTGAAAACATTATACACACACACACACATATATATATATATATATATAATGAAATTCAAAAGCAAATTGTTTTGTTATAAAAAGTATTTAGAAATTAATATTTTAAAAAATAATAATAATAAAAGATAGATCTTAGAAGCAACTTTTATAAAAGTAAGTATTTTTAAAATAGTCATACCTTGCATAGTTTAGTAAAATTTGGTCTATCAATTGATTGGCCACCTCTGTCAGTTGGATATTCCCAATCAAGATCAAATCCATCAAAGTCATATTTTCTTACATAATTTAAGGTACTTTGAATAAACTTCTGACGTTTTGTTTCATCTCTAGCCATTTTGGAAAATACTACAGAGCCCATATTCCATCCTCCAACAGCCAGAAGAGTTTTCAACTTAGGATTTTTCTTTTTCAAGTCATTAAATTTTTTAAAATTACCTATAAACATATATTGTGTTTATATATATATATATGAAAATAATCCCAGTACGTAATGTTAAATTGAAATAAATATCCAAATATTAAATCATTCCATATAGCTAAAAAATTCAGCATCACCCTTTGTGAAAAAAAATAAATATATAAATATAGTAGAGTCTTCATTTTAAAATAGCTGAATTTCTTGCCATGTGTGGTAATTGTATATATATATATATATATATATATATATATATATATATATATATAGTTGGTAATGACTAGGATATAACTTGATAATGATTACATTACAAGTAATTATAAGTACCTCTGTATAAATTATGTATTAGTTCTATTTATTTTTTCATTTTTTATAATATCAAACATATATTGTAACGGTTAAATAAACGATAATCTGTTAAATGTAATGGTGAGTAAGGAAACAATAAATTTTGGTTGTTTGGATATGTGTATTTTATTATGATTGCCCCATCTTTGGTCATCAAATGTAAAGGAACATAAAGAAGACATAACTACATGAGAGACGTAATTAACTAAATAAATAATTCTATTACATTTAAAATATAACATAATTCAAAATCTGAAGTAGATATAATTGAGTTTTTTTTTTCAAATAATTCAACAGACTACCCTGCCAAAACAGTTAAATGACATAAGCTGGATAAATGATAATTGACAATTAGTTTTGAAAACTTTATTCTTAATAAGTGCATTTAACTATTATGCCTAAATAAAAAATACATTACACTCATTTTATACGTCTCAAAAAACTTATTTAATAAACTTCTACTAGCCAAGCTTAGAATAATGTCATGATGTTGACTTGGAATTTACTGTTGATGATGCTATCATATGAACACAAACTATAGCATTGTTTATTGGACCATAACTATCTCATTACTAATTATCTTAACTACTTTCATATCAATATTTTAAATAATATTAGATTTATATATTAGGGTAATTGATTATCATATACTAAACTTAAACCTTATTATCTATCATATACATTAAATAATATTTGTATACTTCAAATAGTGCATAGAGTAAAGAATTAAAAAAATGTAAAAGCTTTTAAAATTTTAACAAAATCAAATAATTTATGTGTTACGAGAAAAAATATTTATATATATATTTCGCCATAAGGATACTCTAATGTATTCATTATATATATATAATGTAAAATGTGATCATACATCCCACCAAGAATCATTAAAAACTCTTATCTACATTAACACCTATACCCACCATAACAACATTCTTGGTATAGGCACATTATATATATAAAGAGAATGTAACTCAAATAAACTTATTCCTGAAAACAAACATTTAGATAAAAAATACTTATTTGTTTATATAATTAAAAGATAAAGAAACGTGATAAAATCCATAACCCAAACTAAAGACATAAAATGTAAATATATTACAAAACCTTTTGTGAAATATCGTTTACTTATTATCACAATCTAAGAAAAAAGATAATCAAATTTAGACACAAGCAATAAAATCATAAATATGTAAAGGAAGGAAATACATTTTGATTATTATTAATTCACCACAGATATATGTAAATCGTATACATGACGAAAATAACTAAGTCCACGTTTAATATTATGCTCACTATTTTAAAACAATCAATTCAACACTTAAAAAAAACAATCTCATATTGATGATTAGCAGGATATATATATATGCAAATGACCTTTGTTTTCGAGAATCAGATAAACTCTTGTTTACTTATTACCATTTATATTTTCAAAGCTGTGATCTAACTTGGCGTTTGGAGACAAAGGGTGGCAGCCATCAATGTGAAATTTCAAATTATAATATTCCATTGAAGATGAATTAGAATTAAAATAAAAGTTGATGGATTGGTAAACAAAGGAAATTTAAATTAGAAATTCCAGAACTAGCTGTAAAAATATTTGGCATTTCATGAACATTTTCAATTGCTTGTCAGAGAGTTATACCAACACTAATGTGAGATTCTAAAAAAACAACATCTAGATGTTCAACAAACTCAAGAACTTTAATTAAATATTTAGATATCACATACCATCATATGAGGCTAAGGATAAAGTTACCTCATGGGAAGTGATTTGTTAGCCATGAAGCTGTAACAGCCAAAATCAAATTTAATTTGGATTAGTACCTATCCACCTATGCTGAAAGTAATACCAAACTTTACTTCTTGGATCTGAAGATGTGAACTTAACAATTCAAATATACTAAATAGCAAAAGAAATTTGGATTACCATTGTGCATGTTCCAAATGGATTAAAACTATTTTTTAGCTTTTCCAAACTATGAAATAGATGAGATGCAATGACATTTTTTTTTCCTTTTAATATTATGTGGTAATGGAAATCTTTGGTCAATGCAAAATTTGGAACTCAGTGTCAAACGTCATCTAATGGTAGAATGTAAAAGCTAGCAGAGGTACATGCGAAAAGATTACCTAGTAAAATTTATTGCATTTTTTTAAATATATATTATTTCGTTTTGTTTTTAAGTCGCGTTTATCCATTAAATAATAGTTTATAAATAATTTGAGAAACTAATAACAAAACAAAAGTTCATCTTTTTTTTTGTTTGGTAAATCAATTTCTATTATATCTTCATAAGCAAATATCAATAATTCTTTGTCAATACATTTTCATTCAGTATTACTAAATATTACAATCTCTACTACAACTATTTTATTATTAGTATTATTATTATTATTATTATTATTACTATTATTATTATTATTTTTTTTTTTTTTTTTCAAAAGGCCTTTTATTGACTAAAAAATACAACGTTAGCGATTATGTAGCAAATTCACTGCTACAAGTGGATTACAAATGTTTACATTTACATTGCAATTTTTTTAGGTTTTTTTCCTGGATTTACAGGAGCTTACAATTATAGTTTTTGTCTATATATATTTGAACTTAATATTCCGGATTGTCCATTCCGCCCAGGTCAACAGTCCAAATGTTATAACATAGCACGAATACAAAAAAAAACGTTCATTGAACTATACATTTACGTCAATAATAATAATAATAATAATAATAATAATATTTTCATTTTATTTTATGTTGTTGTTGTTGTTATTATTATTATTATTATTATTATTATTATTATTATTATTATTAATGATGTAAATGTATAGTTCAATTAACATTTTTTTTTTTGTATATGCTAAACAATAGTTTGGAAGTAAATAAAAATGTTTATTTTTTGTTTTTAAATCTAAACTTAATAACCCATATTAAATTTGTGTAAAAAGAATAATAACAAATTATATAAAAACTACTTTACCTAAACCGTCATCATAATCGCACCAAGGATCATAACTTTCTAATTCAGCTTCATCGGTAATCTTAGCAAACGTGTAAATTAAATGAGTGCACAAATTGGGATCTATAAATTCTACCAAATGTTGTCCATCTCCAGGTCGATAAACAGCCCAGCTTGCCCAGTAGCAAACTCTTTTAAATTCCACCGCTAAATAAAAAGATATATGCGTTTAGCTTTGTTTTGTCTCCCTATATACAGAGTCACACATACACGCACACACACACACATATATATATATATATTGATTGACCTATTTCTGGGTAAGTTTTTTATGCCATTCTTGTAATCCTGGCACCATAATCCTAAGCATTATGGCGTATAAATTATAAGTATAGTTCGTTGTATTATTTGGTAATTAGATGTCTGTGTAGGGTTATTCATTAATATATATGTAGCAATTTTAAGGCCATTATATAATATTTATTCACTAATATAAAGTTATATCACAATATATATATATATATAAGGGTATAGGTATAGGCCGCTTTTGTCTTTTAAATGAATCTTGTGTTAAAGATTTGCAGAGGTCTCTACTTTCGTTTTTTCAGGAGCGTAGCCTTAATATATGTATAATAAAGGTGTAGGGAAAAAATGCTAATACCTCAAATGACCTTTTGATTCCTGAATAGAATAAATTCCTAATATCTATTCTATATATTATTGTCATTGCAGTTATTATTACACTATGATTGATCTTATGCTAAATGAATCTAGAGTGGCTATTCACTAAAATACATTAGCACGTGGATGAATTTACTATTTTTTGCTTCTGAATTTAAGATAAAGAAACACTAAGGTTTGATAGTTCTTAATTGAAATGTCAGTTGTTATTTTTTTAGGATATGCCGAATGCAGTTGCAAGTCATGAAAGACAAAACTAAATTATAATCCTTAATTCCAAAAATAGAGAATGCTAAAGAAATTCTGGCTATAGTCTCAGGCTGCCATAGGGTGACAATCTATCAGTTAAGTTCCTACAACTGCAGATCACATTCAAGGGGAGATCGTTTGGGTGTATTAGAATTGGCTAGTATTAAATTGGATGTTATCAATGTTTATGAAGTTAGAAGAAAAGGTGAACTGAGAATTAATTTAAAAAGTAAACATATATTTTCACTACAAAAGTATATATTGAAAGTGTACGTGGAGTGGGGTTTGTAGAGAATGATGGTACATCAGATATTAAGATTATTTATTTAATTTAAAGGAAGATACCAAATGCAGATAATTCCGGTTTATTTTCAACAATTTCTCACTGTAATGAAAAAGTAGATAATTTTTATATTGATATAAGAAATGATTTTAATCAGGATAAACAATATTTTTAAATTGTCAAGAGAGACTTTATTATAAAAATTGAAAGATAAAATTGCTGTGTATACATTTGATTACAATAATAGAAATGAAATAGGCCGCAGACTTGTGGAATTCACAGAAAAAGAAAACTGTATATTATGAATTCTTTTTTTTTTTTTTTTTTGAGAAAAGTACTTAACAAAAATAGGTATGAAAGGAACTGCAAGAAGGGTGGTTAATGCAAAACAAATACTAATTTACCAGTTAATTTTCTCCTAAAACAAAAGAATGTTTGAGAAAATGAAGGAACATGAAAATTGTTTTAAATGACACATTTAAAAAATTGATTGAGTTTTATAAACAGATACGAAAAAAAATTAATAACAATATACCACTTGGCAAGAAAAGTCATTGAAGAGAATAAAAGTATCAGAATTGTAAAGCAATATATTGTTTATTTGAAGGAAAGTTATTTTTTGCAATAAAAAGAAAATATACAATTGAAATAAATCTGACATCAAAAAATATGTGGAAGCGTTGCACAAGAATTATATTGTAATAATGAACAAAACTGTAAAATATCTTCTACAATTATTACAGATTCTGAATTGGCCATCATTTTTAGTGAAGAATTGTATGAGGCAATTAAACCTATAAAAAAGAGGAAAGCTCTAAAAATGATGAAATTATAATTGATGTCTCAAAATAAACAGATGAAAAAATAGAAAAAAAATATTGGCCAAGTTATATACTAAATATTAAATGATAAACATGTACTAGAATGTTTTTTCATACAATAGAGCCACTCAGTACAAGTCAGAGTAATCAATCGATGCAAGAAGAGTTGTGCACAAAATCTCTATCTACTGCCTACTCATCCAATATTTCCAGACTAGTTTCTAGCTTTGAGCTTTCATCAGTTTGGTGTATTGTATCTGAGAGCAGTAGGAAGTAGTGCTCTCAGATCCAAGGCTCCTCACTGATGAAAGCCAAACCCTAGAAACTAGTCTGGAGATATAGGATGAGTAGACATTAGATAGGGATTTTATGCACAAACCTTGTTGCATCAATTGATTACTCTGGCTTACACTGTGCAGCACTACTGTACAGAGAGTTTTGCCTCTGATAAAACTGCATGTGTAAGCAGTGTTAATAGTCATCATGTAATAAAGAATATATTAATTAGTCTTTCATCAGTTTTATTCAATATCTTTACTTGTTTTTAAAGAAACTTTGTATTCTAAGAGATCAAAATAATCAACTGGATTTAAATGTGGTTTTAGCACAGCAAATCACATTTAAGTACTTATAGAAGTTATAAAAAGTTCAATGAATATGAGTTTCCATTATGCTTTATTATGAAGAAGTATTTGAATTTCTAAGTATGGTGATTAAAGCATTGAATCGTCATATAGACCCGAGATACTATCAAATTATGAAAAATATTTCCCAAAAGCAAAAACAACGATTATATTACGCGGGAGCACTAAGATTAAAATGTGACAGGATGATTTTATATTTAAAAAACTTTTTACAACAGTTTCATGTCGATTTAGTGAATTAAAATGAAAAGCTGAGAGGTTAAATTAAATGGAGATTATATAAATTACTTAGATTTTTTTGGATGATGTGATTATTTTTGGAAAATTATGTATATATATATATATATATATATATATATATATATATATATATATATATATATATATATATATATATATATATATAAGAACTGGTAAAACACAGTATTAGAACTTTCCTTTTCGTATAAGTAGGCATGGTTTCTTTTAATATTAATATATTTTTAATAAAACCATTTAATCCCATTTTAATACTGATCAATTTAATCCATTATTGCCATATATACATCAAACATCATATCAACATATTTTTAATTGTTATCTTCTAATTCATGATTATACATTTGAAAAAAAAAAAGAAATATTACTTAAATCTTTACGACATTTATATTTAATTCTACTATTTTATTTTCATCTAATAACTATTACAATATTTCTTGAAGTTCTAAAGCATTACTTGAAATTTGAAAACCTTTCACACTTATTATAATACTTATTTGACAACAAATCAGATGTTTTGATGGCTGCCTGAATAATGATCAAACCATAAACACAAGACAGAAAATTTTATAAGAAGCATTACTTATAAAAATAAGTACACCATCTGAAAAATGTAGATGTCTTATTAATATGTATGTATTTACATTGTTTTATTTTCTCATTTTAAACCACAAAATATAAAAGTTTTTATCAAAGTTAATTTTAATGTCAGATATTACTGTTGCATTTTTATAAGAATAATTTAAAATGTGCCAAGGCACTGGCCTTATAACCAATAGTCTAAAGTTTTAATCATTGTAGAAATACTTTTTCATAGTCTACAAATAGCATCTCATAATCATTGGTTCTTTCTATAACTTCTCTCAATATTTAAATGTGATCCACTATGCTAAATTACTTCTAAATCCAACTTAGTTTTTGATTGGTTTAAACTTGAAATTTATTACAAATGAAATGTATTTCTGCTGGTAAATATCATGCATAGAAATGACTGTAAAGTAAATGTCTAAAATTTGTAGTACTATTTTTTCATAAATTTGCTTAAATTTCAATATTATTATTCTATTCTATTAATCACCTGGCATATCTTTATCACACAGTTTTATCTATAATTTTTCTACTTCTTTATCTGCTTATTTTACGATGTCAGTAATAATTTCATAACTTCTTGAAGCTTTTTTATAAATCTAATTACATGTCTTATCTCTTCTTTTATAATGCTTTGCAATTCAGAAGATGCTGTCATCATAAATGCTACTTTTTTTTATTCTTTATAATAACATGAATCTTTGTACAACTCTTCTACATGTTTATTGATATTGTTTGACTTTTTTGTAATAATTCCATCTTCACTCCTTATTGTTGAAACTTTTTTTTTCAATATGTTATACATTTGAAACTTATTATTTTTATAGTTTTTCTTGCCAAAACACAGTTACAATTTCAGATGATAATATTCTGGATTTAAACGCAGAATTACTTCAGAGACTTTCTTTGGTGCTACAATTGTTTTTGCAGTCAGTTGAGAATGACTCAATCTGTGACTATCTATATCATTTATTTAATGTTTTTTGAATTCATTTTACTGCACAAACATTAAACTAATCTATATATTATAAGATATCAAGTAAAATTAAAATCACTATAAGGCGGTATTATTCAATGAAAAGTAAATAAATATCAAGAGAAGTTTTCCCTACAGTTGCATGACTTTTAAATGTTGTTAAAATCCTGAAATCAAAAATTATAAGGAATTTTGCTTATCTTTATCTTTGCAAAATGAAAGAAAGTATTCATTTTTGATGGCTTTACAAATTTTCATTTCAGATTTCAATTGAACATAGTTTATTTTTAGAAAAATACTAACTCAAATAAATCATAATAATATGAAACAGAATATCATTATTTATCAAAAACAATTGTTATAACGATGATAACATTTTTTCTGGTAATTATAACATTAATTTTTAAACTTAAAATATTCTATTTCTTGTTTGAATATATTCTTGGCTGAAATATGCCTTATCAGTAAACAAAATGATATCAAATAACTTATTATTTGATAAAAATCATTTTTAGTCTGAAGTCTAAAGTAAAGCCTTTTAAGAATTTTAGTTCATTATTGTTCTTGATTATTTGCAAAGCTGATGCATTATTTTTAACATCGCAGCAATACTTTTAAATGATAACTATAAATATTTTTAAAAAAATGTAAATACTGAAAAAAAAAATGTAATTTTAGGGCAGCAATTTGTTTATACTGAATAATTGTTATATATGTAAATAAAGTAGTTTGAACTTAGAATCAAATGGGGACTGCTGATTTGATGACAACGTCTGGCTTCCAGGCTGTCATGGCACAGTTCATGCAGGCCATTGTTCCAATAAAAGATGACATTGTTGGATAAGTCCAGCTATGAGTGGAGGCCTTCTACTGCCAGCATTTCATGGCTGGCTTGACTAATGACAGAAAATCTTTCAAGTCTATGATGTAGTCACGGAAATGTGTCATTTTATTGGTCACGACTACGTTGTTGTGAAGACGTTACTTGATGCATGACCTCCTGACAATTAGGTTCATCCTTACCTTTGGACTCTGTTTGTCACCTTCAAATTTGTCTTCAGGATGGTCTTAACTTTGGGATAATTTCATCTTACTCAAATTGTATGATTTCCACCCCCACCCCCAAATAATAATTCTAAGTAAAAACATTCAAACACTTCAAATACACACACCCTTACATAAGATGGCAGCAAAATGTTATGTGTAATAATTGGCATAAAGTGATTTGTGAAGCACAAAGCAGATCATAATCTTTATGTGCATTGCCTACAAGGCAGCCTTCAATGTCTAATATGTCTGTGTCTGCTTAAACAACATTTTTATGTGATTTTACACATAAACAATACCATCAAGCAGAGCACACAACTAAAGGTTAATACCTAAAAGGCTATATCAAAAACGACAAATTGGAAAAAAATTATCAAGCTTTTTGCTGTAAGTGAAGTCCAAAGATTATTGTAATATTTTATTTATTTTGTTATTTCATTTTTCTGAATTTTTTAGTTTTACATTTGCTTTTATTGTGTTATTATTTATTCTTTTTGTAATAAAAAACATTTTACTTAATAAATATTTTTTTCTATTATTATATATTTCTTTCTTCAGTCATCATCATCATCATCAACCATTTTCAATTCACTGCAGGATGAAGGTCTCTCCAAGTTTAATCCATCTTTTCCGATCTTTAGCTTCTCTTCTCCACAACACCCCTGCACATTTTCTTATTTCATCCATCCATCTCACATGTGGTCTCTTTCTGGGTCTTTTACAATCTCTTGGAATCCAGTTTAAAATTTCAATTGTCCATCTATTATCATCTCTTCTAGCAATATGTCCAGCCCAACTCCATTTCAATCTTTTAATTTTTTCAATAAGGTAGTAACACTTGTTTGTTGTCTTACCCATACATTGCATTTTCGATCTCTTCTTGTTACTCCCAATATACATCTCTCCATACTCCTTTGAGTGGTCTGAAGTAAATCTTTTCCAATATCTCTGAGCAAAAATGTGAGAGAGGAAGCAATAATGATCAGGCTGTCACTCACTAGGTGGTAGTTTTAAGCAGTTTACAATTCTTGCTTTACTTATAACTAAGAAAACCCATATTAGTATTTGGGGTCAGTTAATTGAAAAATAAAATATCCAAGCCTTATAAAAAGAATTGCATTTGGCTCTGGATTTAAATCCCAGTTTATAGGCATTGTAGATAGGCACGTTATTACTATATCAAAGAGAGTTTTCCAGTGTTCACCCAGGTGAGACCATTGATCAACCAGTTATGTCTAGAATTTTTTATTTATGATAAATTATACTTTAATTATATTTTTAATAAGTACAGTTTTACATTATAGTACAACAAATTATGTCTTTGGATATTCTCTTAGCTTCACAAGTAATCTATATATTAATTAAATTTATTCATAAAGAAGTCTAAATATATTAAGTTAATTCACAAGCTAAATTTCTGATGAATTATTTAAATAAACACGGAAATAATGCCCACATTTTATTATATTAACTTCAAGCTCTTTTGTCAAATAAAAATGACAGAATAGATTAAAATTGATATAACAAAAGATGAATGTTATTTAGAAGTTTATTTAAATAATTCTTTAGGAATCTAACTTCTGAATTATTTTAGTAACACAATAAATTGGTTTATATTATTACCCTTACACATCTTAAGTAATAAAATTATTTGTCGTTAATTAAAATCATTAAAATTTCATATATTAGTCAACATAAATTAATTTCGCTTTTTCTTTGTATAAAATATGTTGCATATATAAAATACATATTTTGCAGGTTCATCAGTGTTAAAAAATTTAAATATTGATATACCAACGTTTCGACTTGACTACACAAATTATCCACTGGGTGATAAAAGGTAGAAAGACGGTTATAGAGGTGCTACAATCACTGATTTGAAAAAAACGTTAAAGTTTCACCAATAGCAAAAATGTTTTTTTTTTTTTTAAATCTTTCCAAATAGGAGGAAGTTTACATGTATCATCTTGCTTATTGATACAATCTGGACTTTTAAATATCTCAATGGCCTCTCTAATTTTGCATTGGTAGAGATTATCACATCTGGATATGTAGAAAAATCAATTTTATGACCTGAATCTATAGTATGGAATGAGAATGCTGATGATGATGAGTATTGTTTAACTGCATTAGCATGCTCATCTATTCTAACACTGATGTGATGATTACTCATACCTATGTAAGAAGCTTTACAATTTTTGCATGAGATTTGATAAACACCATGAGATTCAAGAGGGATTGAATCCTTAGGCTTGGTTTTTATATTGTTGATCTTTTGATGAGTAGAAAATGTTGTATCTATATTCTAATATATGTACAATACTATCTGTAGTTTCTATTACACATAGAACACAAATCCTAATAGCTAATTTATCACCTTTTTGTTTCCTATTTTGTCCATTTTGGGCTTGAAATAAGGCTTTTTTATAAATTTATAATTATAACTATTTGCTGATAAAACACTATTAATATGATTTATTTCTTCCTTCAGATGTGACTTATCTGAAAGGTTAGTTGCTCTATTTAAAAGAGTTTTGGCTACAGAAACTATCTGAGTTGGATTATATATATATATAAATAAAATCTGACAGCACAGAGGTTATTATATTTATCTGTCATGACCATAGTTTGTAGTTTGATTTTGTGCTTCAAAAACTCAAAACGTTATAGCATTCCAAATGAGAGTATCATTTTATTTTTTTGATTGTTAAATCGCAGCTACAGTAGTAAGTCATCTATAATTGAATGATAAATAGATATCTAAAAACTCATGACTATACAGGCAGAACAATATCAGATTATCATATTACTATTCTGCAATATCATTTGATTGTCAGTACTGGTTACTATTTGCCCACTTTTAAGCAACCTAATGTTTAGAGAAATATCATAAAGTTTAACGAGCTCTTTAATATCACTAAAATGACTGATAAAATATAGAAAGACAAAATATGAAAATACACCAAGGTAAATTGAACTTGTAAAGAAAGGATATTAGAAGTATAAAATATGAAAATACAACAAGGTAAATTTAACTTGTAAATTAAAGAATATTATAAATATAACATGAATTAGAAAAAAATAGTAAATGGGCAAATAAATGGAATATTAAAAAATGTGAAAAGAGTTATTAATTATTATAAATGACATCAAATTAAAAAAAAATACAAATTAATACTGATAAAAGTATATAAAGCTTCTTCCAGTAAAAAATAAGTTTCTTCTACAGTCGTCACAAACAAATAACTATGTGGTTATTTACATGATCACTATTTCTTATGCTAGCACATTACTGTTATTAAAACATTACTCTGGTTGGTACTGAGTGTCACTACTGTATGGAGAGTGTTGCCTGTTTTAATATGTGTTATTGGAAAGATCATAAGACGATCAAACATGTAAATATTAAGTTGGGCGTTTCAATCCTAAACAATGATCCAAATTGAAATCAATTAATCTTGAGCTTATGAATCAACTACAGTATTTTATTACTGTCAGCACAATTGCCATAGGGAAACAGTAAGAAAGATTTTTTAACCATATTTTTAAAATTTCTGGGATGGGGGTGAATTTCTGTTTTACTTTATCATCAAAAAATTATTTTCTTGTCAAAAATTATATGTTATATTCTTATATACCTACTAGTATTGGATGGATAATTGATGTTAGCTATTTAAAAGAAAAATATGAATATGATTTAGATGTGGAAATAAATAAAAAGAGAAGTCATAATTTCAGAATTCAAACTCAGGTTGAAGATAAAGCTGTAAAATGTGCCATCATTTTATTATGAGTCTTTGAGAAAATGAGAAAATTAAATTATTTAAAAAAAAAACAGATGAATAAGTAGAAAATTTAATTAAAACAAAATAATATATGAATAAAACAGTGTTGTCTTTTTTTTAAAAAAAGGTATAAAAATAATTAAATAATAAATGTAAAATAAAGTATATAAAGAAGGAAATATAAGAATTACTACTTGAAATCACTTCATTTTTTAAAACATCTTGATATTAATATTAGAACAAGTCGCATTATAAAAATATAAAAAATATAAACCTTGATGATGGTGATCAAAATGTTTATATAAATATGTAGTAGCTTATTGTCATTTAAATTTATAACCAATATATAGCCTGATTTAAAAAGAATGTAACAAAATAATATTTAAGCTAATTTTTAAATTATTACTGCAGGGCTCTGGTATTTTGTTAAAATACAGTAGGGACCCAAAAGCTAAATATTTCTAGTTTTAATTCCTAGCTGAAGTGAATAAAATAAAATTTTCAGTTCAGTCAATTAAATAGAAATATAGTGCACATTTTTTTTATTTGTGCACACACATCATTCGGCCTCTGAGAAACTGATCATACCGATTAACTTTTTGTATTGTTTCAGTAACTTTGATATTTGCATTCAATCTCAATTAAATATAATATGCAAAAATAAGACATGTATTGGCATGACAAATACTAATTAATACAATATTTGTAATAATATATCATTGCGAAACAAACTTTCTCTGCAGTCAAAGCATAGTCCTCTATTTTTAGACTTAGCCATTTTGCATTAGCAAAATGAAATCTGATAACAGAGGACAATAAATTGATGTAAATATTGCAAGGAAAATTTATATAAGTAAATTTTTAAATGAACTTTACCTTGAGACAACCCCAATACGGTCACAAAGAGAAGAAGAATTGGGCGTATCTAAAAAAAAGTTGTAAGTATATAAATATATAATCAGAAAAAAATAAAGATAAGTAAATATATAGTTGATAGACTATATATGCATGAAACATATTGACATTTTCATTTTGATATAAATAATTCAAATAATAGTCAATTTATCTCAAAAATATCATAATATAAATTTTAATGGATGTAATGGTTTGACATTATTTTCTTATTAGTATATGCCTAACAATAATATATATATAAATTTCGTTTGGGACTTTCATTGTTATTGTGTTTGTTTGTTTGTTTTTTTTATAAAAAAAAATCTCCAAAAACAAAATACTAAATATTTTACCTATTTTTCTGATATCTAATTCTGATAATTTATAAGTTTCAAAGATTAGAAATGTTATTAATGTAATTAATAATATGAAGACGATAAAGTCGGGAATCACTTGATAATATAATCAAAGACATTGTTTTATAAAAGACAAATTATATTACTGTAATAATATCTTTTCTTAATTGTCCAAAGCAAAAAGCATTAAATATAAATTCATATATATATACACCAAAGAAATATTATATATATTATTAATATATATTTCTAATATAATTATTTATTAATTTGTATTTTAAACAGAACCATTTTTACACAGTCTCATATTATTTTCGGTAATTTTTACTAAAATCGATAACATGATTTTACTATACCTATAAAATGATCATAAACGTAGGCGTTTAAATTCAGAATAGATTTATTCTTGAATAAATGTATTGTTAATTTGTATGAATACAAAAAGAAAAAAAAAGAAACTTTACCATGCCTCTCTTCTTTCAAGAAAGAAATAATATCTTGGAGACGTTAATTATCTTTATATAGAAAAAAAAAATCAATAATTGCCAACTTTTTATCTCCCCTTTCATTTTCTAATTTTTAAATGAATATTGTCAAATCTCAAAAATTATTGTATTTCTAATGTATATAAGCACTTTTTGGCGAGTTATCAAATCAAACGTATTTTTACGATATCCAGATAAAAATAGAACTTACTATTGTAAATAGTAAATTTTTATAAATAAAAATTTTACCTTAGAAACTTAAAAAATAATAATAATAATAAAAGTTTTGTTAATTTTAGTAAATATATTCTAAACATTCGGTAGGCCGTTTCAAAATAATATTTGAAAACAACGAATCTGCCCTTTAAATAATTATTAACAAAATATCTCCTAAAACGTCAAATTGTAAATGTGTGTGTGAAATAAGTATATATAATTTTTCAATAAGATTTAGTGTTACATATAGATTGACTGTACTGCTTCTATTCTTCTAAATACAAATATGCGTCATTATTTTGTGTGTATATAAAATGAAAAGAAAATATTCATATGTTTATACACATCTATATGACCTAGGTTCAAAGTACGTCGGGTAAAACAGTTTTTGGGATTCGATTAGATTTATGATTTTTCCTTTATTCAATCTAACTTATCGGCCATTATTGATGTATTCTAAGCTTGAGGATAACAAAAGAGAAAACTTTATTCAATCTTTACTTCAGTGTGCAATGGTTGAGTAAGAATTCATTTTTATTATCTGTTTTCTTATGAATTGCTGTTGGAAAGATCTTTGTTATAAAGTGCATTATTTAAAAGCTTTTTTTACTTTATCTTCCTCTGCACATATATATAAAAGACATTTTGCGGGTTCATCTGTGTAAGATTTTAATTAGATATTCCAAAGTTACGAAATGTTCGAATATCTAATTAAAATCTTCTATGTAATTAAAATCTTATATGGACGAACCCGCAAAATATATTTTTATATCTATAACCCATTAAAACCTTCGTAAGCATATATATATATCCGAAAAATTGGTTATCCTAACATCAAACAGATTAAGATTCTTTGGTATTGTTTGATATTGTTTAGGTGCATACTACTTTCATATATTTTCCTAAATAATGTGTGTTATGTTGACTTTTTTCTCGTTCTCTCTCTCTCTATATATATATATATGTTGATACGAAGAATTTCAGGGATTGCATATATAAAAGACATATTTTGAATCTCATGATGTTTATCAAATCTCATATGAAAATTGTAAAGCTTCTTACATAGGTATGAGTAATCGTCGTTGCATCAGTGTTAGGAGAGATGATCATGGTAATGCAGCTAAACAACACTCACCATCATTAGCACTCTCATTCCATACTATAGATTCAGGTCATAAAATTAATTTGTCTAGTACCAGGATCATATCCAGATTTGATAATCTCTACCAGTGCAAAATTAGAGATTGCATCAATAAGAGAGATGATACGGGCAAACTTCCTCCTATTTGGAAATATTTAAAAAAAAAAACATTCTTAATTTAACATTTTTGCTATTGGTGGAACTTTAACGTTTTTGTTTTCAACACAGCGATTGTAGCGCCTCTACAATCGTCTTTCTATCTTTTATCACCCTGTAGATAATTTGTGTGATCAAGTCGAAACGTCTATATATCAATATTTACATTTTTTTAATAGAGATGAACCGCAAAATATGTATTTTATATATATTAATTGTAATATTTTCAGGAATAAATTATGACCTCATATTGGGATATTCCGTGTAATAAAATAGCTAAATCGCTGGTGTTTCAGTATAAAAATAAGTACTTTCCCCAGAGCGTCCTCTTTTTCAAATCATAAAAATATGTGTGATATTTAAAATCGTTATTTGTATCTTTTACTTTCTCCTCATATTTAAAATCTATTAGTTGAAAAGTTTTAAAAATTAGATTGTCTTCCAATAGCTTTTTCCAAATGTTGTTAATTTTATTTAATTCACACCTTTCATTCAAGATTTTTGGTCTTTTAAAAATCTCTAGAGCTTCTTTTAGCAATTTCTGGTCATATTGTTTGATTTTTGCTAAAATATTTGTTTTATCAAAATTGATATCAACATTAAATAATTTTATATGATAACAAATTGTTGATAAATTGGAATTTTCTCTGAATGCCAGAATGTGTTCTTCCTTTCTAATATTTATTCTATGATTAGTCCGTTCAATATATGTATGTGAACACACATACCATGACACTCCAAACAAATTTTATCTTTAGGAAGTGGAAATATTTTATTATTTTTTTAAAGGCAGTATAAACTGTATGAATATTATTTTTCTTTAGAAAATTATCAATTTTATCAGTTATTCCTTTTATATATAGAAAAATTATCTTAATTTCTGATGTATCAAAAACTTTTTTTCTTTTTATATGAAAAAACCTTATTAATAATGCTGTAGCTAAAATCATTATCAAGAAGCATTTTATTAGTAACGGAAATGTCCTGGAAAAAATGGCTTTCATCAGAAATTCTTTTCATTCTATCTAACAATGTCTTTGCCACTGAAAATAGCTGATCAGGATGGTGATGAGAAGAAAAATGTACAACCTCCCAGTGTGTGTTGGTTTCTTATATATACCATGGGATAAAGAACCATCCTCCTTTTTTTCAATTAAAATATCTAAAAAAAGACAATTGGTTATTATTTTCTATTTACATAGTAAATTTCATATTGTTGTAAAAAGAGTTTAAAAAAAATTAAAACTGATCAAGAGCATGCATACCATGAGGCCAAATTGCAAAAGTATCGTCAACATACCTCAGCCATATAGATGTTTTTTTTAGTTGCTTAAATCAAAATTTTATTTTCCAAATCTTCAATAAAAATAGAACTAATACTGGAGAAATTGGTGAACACACAACTAGACCTCATGTTTGTTTATACATCTGCCCATCAAAAACAAAATGTAAAATAAGCAGTATCCAATCAAAAGCACAGCAAAATTAGGTGATTGAATATTTTTTAAAACTTGAAACTAAAAGCAAAACAATATTAAAACTAATCAAAATATTATTTTCAGCCAATTTAATATCACGGATAAGATCAAGAATGACACTGGCTTCTTTTCTGACTTCTTTTTTACAGCCACATTTAAGAGAAATTATATCATATGTTAAAGATATGAATCATTTTTTGAGCTTATCAGTGATATTAAATTGGCTAAAAATAATATTTTATTAAGTTTTGATAATGTTTCGCTTTTTAGTAGTGTACCTGTAAATGTAGCTTTTCAAGTTTTAAAATATATTCAATTACCTAATTTTGCTGTGCTTTTGATTGAACACTGCTTATTGAATACATTTTTTGTTTTTGATGGGCAGATGTATATAATACATCAAAGTCTACCTATGGGTTCACCGATTTCTCCAGAATTAACTTATATTTTTATGGAAGATTTGGAAACTGAAACTTTGGACTTCTGCAGTTAAAAAACCATCTATATGGCTGAAATATGTTGATGATACCTTTGTTCGTCGGCTTCGTGGTAAGCATGTTCTTGATGTCTTTTTAATTTCTTTTAAACTATTTCACAATGATATCAAATTTTCTATGGAAATAGAAAATAATAACCAATTGCCTTTTTTAGATATTTTAATTAACAGAAAGAAAGATTTTTTTATCATGGGATATACAAAAAATCAACACACACTGAGGTAGCTACATTTTTTTCTTTTCAACCTCATCCTGCTCAAATATTTTCAGTGGCAAAAACGTTGTTAGATAAAAGAAGAGACTTTGTCATGATAGCCATTCTCTCCAGGAAAATTCTGCTACTAATAAAATGCTTTTTGATAATGGTTTTAGTTGAAGCATTATAAAAAGAAAAACGTTTTTGATATATCAGAAATTAAGACAATTTTGCCATATATAAAATGAGTAACTGATAAAATTGGTAACACTCTAAGAAAAAATCATATTCACACAGTTTACACTATCTTTACATAATAATAAAATATTTCAACTTCCTATGGATAAAATTTCTTTGGTGTGTCATGGTATATATAAAATTTAATATAGGATCTGTTCACATTCATATATTGGACAGACTAATCATAGAATAAATATTAGAAAGAAAAAACAAATTCTGCAGTCAGAGAAAAATCCAATTCATCGGGTATTTATTATCATATAAAATTAATTAATCATGATATCAATTTTGATAAAGCAAATATTCTAGTAAAAATTTAACAATATGACCAGATATTGCTAAGAGAAGCTATAGAGATTTTTAAAAGACCCATAACCTTGAATGAAAGGCATGAATTAAAGAAAATTACCAACATTTGGAAGAAGCTATTGAAAAACAAATTAATTTTTAAAACTTCTCAACCAATAGAAGTTGAATATGAAGAGAAAGAAAAAGATAAAAATAACAATTTTAAATCTCACACACATTCCTATGAATTTAAGAAGAGGATGCTCTGAGTAAAATACTTGTTATTGTACTGATATATATCGGAAGATATATATATCAGTATATATATATATATATGCTTAATATATATATATATATATATATATATATATATATGATTAAGCATCCTTATATCCAAAAGCATCATTGCAGGATTTTTAATAGATATATTTTATTTTCTTCCACTCTCTATAGCTACCTGTTTGTTTGTCTGCCAGTTTTACATTCATTTGATAGCAGAAGCAGAAACTAAAATATTACCAATTTATTAGTTTTATGAAAAATCTGAAAATGTCAGTATCATATATGGAATATAAATACAAAGTACTGACCATAAATATGATTGACTAGTTCTCTGTTCTCATGCTTTGAGGGTGCTTGTGAGAAAACATGCAAACATTTTTCCTTTTATATTTTTTGAAAAGAAAAAATGTATATTGTCCTTAATTTATTCATATATTTATGATTATTTTTTACAAAATATTTTAGAAATATTTATTTTAAAACAAAGATATGTATGATTAAAACTTAGATTTTATTTTTAAATGTTTTGATCAAGGCAACTCAAAAGAATTGTATTAACTCTCTCATATTGCCCTCACATTCTAACAGATTTATTTGCTTTTATTTACTTTAAACTTTCACTTTAATATTGAACCATTGTTATTTATCAGAATATAATAAATTTGACCTCATTTGATGAATATTTTTGTTTACAAATGAAATAAATTTTAAAACATCATATTTGATTTTCAAAATTATTTTAAAAATTAGATTTTAATCAAAACAAAGTGCTGTTTCTTTATCAAATTCCAGATGGAGCAGATTTAATTTACAATATAAATGAAATCTTCTTTGTTTGATGTTTGTTTTAAAAATCTGAATTTATTTTTAATATCTAGTAAATCTATCAATTTATACTTCAAAAGTTTAAATTTTTTTTGTAATTTCTACATTATTGCTAAATGTTATAACAGACTATTTAGTAACAACATTTGTAAGCAGTTGTATTTCCTGTAACTGTAATCTCTGTGGTAGTAATATTTTTTAAATTTAAAAAAAAAACCTTCTCTGTGACAAAATAAATTATGTAGTAATGTATATTTTTGATTTCTAATAATTATTACTATACAAAAATGATCATAAACTTTCCAAACAATCAAGTTTTTAAACCATTATAATAATTTCTTGAAGTAATCTTGCAAAATTTAAGATCATCAAATACATAATAGTCACCCATCATAGGAAACTTGGATGACCTACTTATTTGATTATTCTGATATCTTTTGAATTTTTTTGAAATTCAAATATTAGATAAAATATATATATGTAAATTTTAAAGCTGTTAAAAAAAGATTCACAAAATTTCTCAGTAGAAGGTAAAAAATGGAAATATATTTTTTTTGTTTTTTTGACTTCCAGCCAAAGAAGGTTTTGTAATTAAAAACACAATGGGTAATAACATTCTTTGATGTGTTATGATTGGATGATGAAGGAAAGTCTTTATAATGTTTATAGTTGTAGTAATTTCATTATATATTAATAACTGAAAATAAAATTTTAAATTTTAAAAAAGAAATTTTATTGCTTTATGCCATCTTATCAAGAGTCTTCAAATAATAAATATTTTGCTAAAAACAATTTTTTATTGGTGATAGTAAAATGGCAACGTATTATTGTTCTGCTACTGTATTTATTTCCATGAATTTTTTTTTATATTTTCAAATTTAAAATATTATTTTTAAGACTATTTTTTATTTGTAAACTTACATTTATCATAAATAAATTAATACTTTTAAAAATACAATATAAAGGTTTAATTTTAAAAATAAAATGTTGCAAAAATTACACAGATGGATCCTATAATCCAATCAACTAATCAGAGGCGTTAAATTATAGAAAATGTCTTAAGAGCTGATGAATTTTTCTAGTGGTATAGTGTTTTAAATTTAGTTCAACATATTGTCTTACATAATCATTTAGAAATAGTTTCACATTAATCTATTTAATTGCTTTTTGACCAATAATATGTCTTCAGTGCATTCTGATGTATTTTGATGGTGATTCTAATGCTTTTAGATTTTTTATTGTTATTTTGTTGATTTACATTTATTTAGCAACACGAATTGGAATTAAAATTTACATTGTTTTATTAGTTTATGAAAAAAATGGTTAATGTCATCTACTGGTTTCGTTCAAAAAGTGATACAATATGTATAAAGGATTATACGGGTAATAAAATTGACTTTATTAATAAAATGATTGTTCAGATAAATAAACAGAAATTTAATATTCTTCCCAATTGCAATATAAAACAGAAAAAAGACAAATTTATTAGTAACATTTACACTAAAGGCCAATATTATAAAATTTACTTTGCAGCAGTAACCGCACCTCTTATGTTTGACAATGCCAACTTACAGAAGCCAAATATCCCACTAAGATTAAGGTCAGATTTTGGAGATATGCATACTGCATAACACTAAAATAATTAAC